>ML675616.1:8079058-8129999 GCA_007922155.1 Mesoclemmys tuberculata | reverse complement strand
TGGTGGTACCATATAAACCCAGAGACTCAAAGGTCAGAAGGGACCAATATGATCATCTAGTCTAACCCCCTGCACAATACAGGCCACAAAGCCTCATTCACCCACTCCTCTAATAGACCCCTAATAGCCTGGTCTATACTTACCTCCGAGATTTGTCGGCAGTTGATGGAAGATACACAAGAGACATAAAAAACTTGCGTAACTCATGCTTTTCCCAGCCCCCAGTGGCAAGGTCGGTCACTGCAGGCCACCGGACTTCTAGCATCAACTGACTGGACGCTGCCGGGTCCCCTTTTCTGGTTGAAAACCAGACACCCGGCATCTCTACCACCAAGGGATGCTTGTCAGGTGACTGCCTGGTATTACAGAATCAGGCACTGGAGCAAAAAGTATCTCTTCAGTACTCGTGTGGACCCATTACCATAGTGACTTAGTGCCTCGTGATCTTCCATATACTTATCCTGGAGGCAGGGCAGAGCTATTATCCTCACTGAGACACAAGGGCCAGAATTCTCAAGGGGATTGAGGTATTTCAATACTTTGGAGGAGCTAAGTCTAAGTAATTTGCCCAAAGTTCCCAAGGAAGTTCATGAACCTAGGTCTCCCAAGGCCTACAGGAGGACCTTAGCCACTGAGATCTTCTTAGATCATAATTTTAAAAGCTCGACTCTGTTTATTTCTTCAGCAGGAGGGCGACTAATGAGAGGCCTTGAAGAGAGGCTGATGCTCAACCAGACACTGAGCCGGCACAGTGCGGCTGATAGTCTCGTCTCACTCCTACAACTTTCTTTCTCCTATCGTCTGTCTTGAAACCAGTGCAGCATGTTTATTAAAGTGAAGAAAGAAAATCACAGAAGGAACTGGGATGTAGCCTCCTGCTTAAGGAACCGATAAATCTTATTATAAGGCAATATAACAAATTAGAACTAATAGTGTTACAAAAATCTTGTTATTAAGCAACAACACGTTATACCCATATGCATCATTGTGATGCTATTTAGCTAGCCACTGTGAGGATACGTAAAAATGATGGATTAGCTCTCGTATTCCCCCCCCTTCTGATTGTAAAGCACATTAGCTTAGACTCAGAATATTAAATTGCACTATAAAATACATTATTAATAAGTACAGCAAACCTCTTTTATAGCCTTCTGACGGTTTATTGCAACGGTCTCCTTCGGAATGTGACATTAATAAAACTGATGCAATAACACAACCTCTAAATTGGCTGTTACTGGTAATGAGGGAACAATTTGGTAGTGGAGTTCTTTGCCAGAACTGAAGGCCCATTATTAGTCTGTTGGCAGATTAATTAATAATTATTCACTATCTCGTGTTAAGTGCGTGGTGGCCTGGGACTCAGCCCCCCCTGCTGTTTTTCAGTATCCGCCTCATAAATATACTGCTGTGTCGATTTATGTTGATTTTTTTTTTTTGGCTGATAATTTAAGAGGGTTGTGGGATTTTAGACACAGAGATAAGGTCCGATCCTGCACCCTCCGTACCCTCTGAAGTTAGGATTGGGCCCACAATGTTTCCATTGCATCAATTTGCTGTTGTAAAATAAGCATGACTGCCACATGCCTTTTTTGTGTAAAGCCTCAAAGCTGACTTTAGAGGGTGCTTCAATACCTTGCAGGATGGCGCCCTTAAGTTAATCAAGTAACTTTGTGCCAGTGAACCCCCTCCCCCCCGGAGTTCCATATTTGGGGCTGAGCTTTCCATGGGACTTCTCCTTTGCTTAAGTCTCTAGGGAACTGGGTGCTCCTGCGTTATGTTGTGATGCTTCAGTGGGATGCTGAGGAACAGTGAGCCAGAGAGAGAGGGAAAGGACAGTCACAGAGGGTCACTGGGCCAGCGGAGAGAACGAGAATGACTCCATAACCTTGGGAGTAGGTCACTCATGTGAGATTGGGTGGGGAGGGGGCCCCTGGCTTTCAGTCCAGGGTGTTTTAATTACTTACTTAAGTATGATTCCAATGATGTTTTAATTACTTATACAGACTGGAACAGCTTCAGCAGGAGATTGAGAATGTCTTAGCCTAGAAGACCCAATAGGCTGGTGGTTAGGGCCCTTGCCTTAAAATAAAAAGGACACAAGTTCATGTAGCTACTGCAGAGGGAGAATTCCAACTTGTGTCTCCTGTCTCTATGGTGAAGTGGTGGAATCTCCATCCTTACAGGGTTTTAAGGTCCGGCTTGACAAAGCCCTGGCTGGGATGATTCAATTGGGGGTTTGTCCTGCTTTGAGCAGGGGGTTGGACTAGATGACCTCCTGGGGTCCCTTCCTATTCTAATATTCTATGAATGTCCTAATCACTGCACTGTGGGGTAAAAGGGAGTTATCCCCTCCATTCTGCACCTAAATCCCCTTATGAATCTAGCCCTTTGTTTCCAAGCTTCCTCAGCTTTGTTTTTAAAAAATGGTTAAAAGCACACAGAAATTGCATGGAACATTTTGTCTGACCCAAAACCATTTTTTCCCCAACTTTTTGATTCACCAAAAAGACTGAAAAAGAAACAGTTTCAGGGTGATTCAAAACTAATTATTTTTTCAATTTTTTGCGGCGCTGCCAGCAAATTGAAAAATGTTATTCACATAGCTCTAGTGCTGAGAGCCTCCCAAAATGCCAGCGTCATACATGGATTTTCACTAAGGGGGTGGCTAATTATGGGGGAGATTTTTCAAAGTGTCTAAGGGGTTTAAGAGTACAAATCCATGGGCCTTCTATGTACAAACCCCTTAGCTGCTTTTGTAAATCTCCTCTTACAGCATTGAGACCAGGGAAACATAGTTAGGCTTTTCATGCTAGCTAGTAGCTGAACTTCTCCCCTATACAGAGAGTCCAGGACAAGGCCTATAGTATGCTTATGTGCCCGGATCCCGCAAATACTTTCACTTAACTTATGTGAGCAAGCACTAGAGTTGTGTTTTACTGCGTTTTAAAAAAATACTTCCAGCCGTGTCTCTTGTTTCGTACGAAAAGCAGAAATATTTTTTTCCAGCTCTGGAGCTCTTTGCTTTGCTAATGCCATAAATCTTCTTCCTAAGCTACCAGCTAATACAGCATGTTAACTAATGCAATTTAATCATAAACAGATCGTTTTGAATAGACTGATCTTGTCAGACCTGTTAGGCTTGAAATAGCAGAATAGTATTAACGTGGAAGAGTTTTAGATTACTTTTGGAGTTCAGCAATAAAGTTGTTGGCCAACAAAAGGGACCAGTGACCTTCCCTTTGCATGACCTGACCCTTTCTCATAGGCTGAACAATTTTCCAGTATCTCTTAGCAATTTATAACAAAGTAACTGAACTGTAGAAACAGAATGGGATGAGTTTTTTTAATGGCCCTCGAAACATTCTAACAAGGAAGTGCACCATATGCACCAGGATGAAATGCTCATGGACGTGTGATGTGGTGGGTGTAGTTAGACTTGAGTTCTACTTGATGGCACGTCACCCACTACTCAGAAGTATACGTGAATGTCTCACTCTCATAACAGACATGCACGGAGCAGCTATGCCCTAATGTTGCTGCAACGAATGGAGATTTTCCTTTAGCTGAACCGCTAGACTTCTGTGGTTATAGAACTGAAGGGCCCGTGCTCTCTATTCCCACCAGTGCAATGTGGCCAGGGTGTGTGGATTAACTGGTGGCTATGAAGTCCATTTGATCACGGAATCATTACAGTAGCCTTTGCTGACTTTTTAACTGACTGATAAACTCTTCCTTCCTGGATGAACAGGCAAGTAGCAAAACTTGCCTGTCTCTCTCTCTCTTACACACAACCCTTCGCCCCTGCTTCTGGACTGTATAGGGAAACTGAAGTTGTGTCCATTAGCTAGTGACCAGACACTGGATAGGATTTATGCAACTAATAGGCTCTCCTAGCCAAGTCACTCTTTCGGTATGTTTCTGTACATTCTGTACACACTTAAGTTCTGTACATTACCACAGCCAAGAATCAAACTTGTATCCACTTGGTCTAAGGACAGAGTCTCTGCTAGGGGAGCTAAAAGGAGGCCTTTCATGTCTAAGCAAGCAGCCCCTCTTGTGGAAGCTGTTCTTTCCGTATCTTATGGCTGGCAAAGGGACACAGCCAGCTCAGATTCCCTAGAGATTGCATTCATCTTCTCTGTGATGTTATACAGGCCAGCTATAGAGCGAAGCGCATTAGTTTATTTTATAATCTAGATTTCCCTTTTCAACAGGAAAGGATGGGTAAATGAATCAACCAGTTCTCCATGCTGCTGGATAGGTAGATAGATCTCATCATGTCTAATTTAATGATGGGTGTTGTACTCATCCTCATTACTAGAGCAGTTGAGCACCTCCCACATTAATTAGATGGGCAGCAGTGTGGTTCTGAATGGACTTCATGGAATCCTCAGCTCTTCTCCAGCTCACACATAGGAAACTCTGCTTGCAGTTTTTTGCGGGTTATTTTGCTCCCATGGAGGTCCCAGCGCTCAGTGCAATGACTAGCAGCATCATGGTTAGAGGCCCTGCAAGGCTTGTGGCCAGGAGCTTTGCTTGTAGTGTCATTTAGCTGCATTCTTTGGAAGCACCCACGCGATCCCACTGAGATCTCAGTGGAACCCGCATGCTGTATCTGCTGCATTTAGCAACATCCAGGGTAAATTTACCTGCGGCACCTGCAGCACTGAAACAGTTAATTTCAGAGGGGCGTAATTAGCTGATGAGTCACAGATGCTGAAACTGCACCTGTCGAAATGAGAGGTCCCAGGAGGAGAAAGTTTCCCTGAATACGGGGTAGGAAATATCACCTGTTCAAGCGATGACACACAGAAAGTACAAGGCAAGCCGGTGCTTAAGGATCTCCAAAGTAAACTGAAGCTGTTAGTAGTACTCTGTCCTCTGGCTAAATCATAAACATCCAGCTTTTTCAGATATCTATCCAGGGTGTGTCATACATGGCTACAGAAGAGAAAAGGAAACAAGCCAAATTTCAGAGACGTTGTGATGGAAGGAGGTAACCATGGTGAGAACATCGTTCATGTTCGATGTTTCTCAGCGACCTGAGTGGTGTCCTTAATTTAGCTATAGAGCTCAGGAAAGAGTTGGGCTGTTATCACACATTGTTAAAGCGCACCTGGTCTGACACAGAGACCTATTTGTGGTTTGCTACTCTATGTCCGGATCTCTTGTCAGACCTGACATACTCACTACGTCTAACACACTTGTCATACTCTGTATCTTAAAGGTGGCAAGTAAGATATCATTGGAAATCTCATAAATCTCTGTTCCTTCATATTCTGATATGATATACGCTCAGGGTGTGTACCAGCTGTTATGAGTATGGGCTAGAATTACGTTCTTAAAAGGGGTTTGGCAAGCAGTGTACATTCACAGGGTGTCTTAGACAAAGACATGCGCATTTACCTCAATTAACATATACGCAGTAAACAGAGCCATCAAACTAACAAGTGCAAGCCACAGAGCAGTCTGCACTTTAGCAAAACTGTCAGCAGGGTAGCAATCTGTTGGGGAAGAAGGAGGCTGGTGGTGAAGGAAGTTCCATGCTCTGTGTTACCTACTTTGCCATTTGACTAAACTTTATTTTGAGGGGCACCCTTCAGAACAATCCATTTCAAAGGTTTACTGGCCTATAAAGATGGGGGGCTGAGCCTCAAGTGATAAGATATTGAATCAAATGATTGCATACAATATTACTGTATTATAAGTGTATAAAGTGATGTCTTTTCTAAAAACTAATGACTTGCTGGTGATTAATGCCATTGTGAGATGTATGTATTAACGCGATATGAGGAAATATGGAGACTTAATGATATTATGCTTTAACACCTGTGACCAACAGGGAGAAACAGCTTCCCTCTCAGATAGGAGAGAAGGTGGCTATTTCCCTGTCTCCTATGTAAATTAAGCATGGTGGAATCAAGGCAATGGAAGCTCTATTTACATACATGGGGAAGGGACGCCCACAGGAAGGGAAGAACAGCATCACATCATTCTACCTCTTAAACAAGGTAATTGAACTTTGGAAGATATAAGCAAAGACAGAAGCCATCTATAGCATCCATCTCTAGCTAGACAAAAGGAAACAGCTCTTGCAAGCTGAGAAAGATGGGTCGTTCAATCAAGGGGGGATTGCAATCTTTGGAAACTGGATGTAAATGAAAAACCTGCTTAGGAAAAGATCGTTCACCTAGGAAGACAAGGGAATCAAATATCTTGTACTTCGATGGAAGGTTCTGACTAAAGGGAAGTCAGTCAGGGCTGGGAAGAAGCCTGGTGAGAAAAATCATCTTGAACAAAGCCTGTACCTTGCTAGATTAAGTTTTAGACTTTTAGATGCACTTTTTTACTTTATTTGCTTGTAATCATTTCTAACTTCTCACTTAATCTGTGTCCTGTTGTTAATAAATCTGTTCTATTTTTATTATAAACAAACCACTCAGTGCTGTCTTTGTAGGGAAGGGGATTTTTATCCCAGGTGAGTTAATAAGCTTCTGTCTCTTTGAAGGAGAAGCAAACCTTATTATTTCCCTGAGGTGTCCAGGAGAGGGCTGGACAATTCGTGGTACACGGTTTTGGAAAAATTCAGGACTGAGAGTGTGTTCAGGTCTCCCTGCTCATTGTAAGCAAGGCTGGTGGGGTCAAAAGTGCTGAACCAGGACAGGCAGTGTGTCTTTCATGTGAGCCACAAAATGAAGAGAGATTTAGCTGCATCAGATCCAGGTTAAATCTGTCACTATTAGATTTTAAGTCTGTTTTCCTTTTCCTGAATGTCATATGTTTTTTCACTGACATATTTTCTTTTCTCCCTTGAACTCTCTTCATTGTTATTTTATTAAGGTTTCAATCCAGCAAGGCACTTTAGCACATGTTTAGCAGAGCAAACAACTGGTTCTACTGAAGTCAGTTGAAATCAATGGGATTTTAGGTTAAGCATGTGGTAAGTGCTTGGATCAGGGCCTCAGTCAGTGGTCTGGATAAACATTTTAGCTAAGCCTGCCCTCTTGAGAGGAAATATCAGAGAAATCATTTCCTTGCCTGAAACATACAAAATAGCCCATGACGGAATGTCTGTTACAGGAGTTATCAGGTAAGTTGCTGTTCCCATATTCAATTATGCTTTATGATCTTCAGTCTCGTGAGCAGAGCTAGTCAAGAAATGGACTTGCCATCCCGTGGGAAACTCCAAGATAGCAAAATCTGGTTTAGCCCCAGATTGGAGTCAAATGTCAAAATCTCAGGAATTTTTCCAAAACAAAATATTCCAAAATATTTTGTTTCAACCTCATTGAAGGATTTCATTTCAGTAAGGTTGAAATGTTTCATCTTGACATTATCATTTTGACTTTTATGCTTTATCAGATTATAATTTACAATATTAAAGTCAGTATTTTTACTAAATACTACAAATTATAGTTAACAAGAATCAAAATGTAATATTTTGATACTCGCCATTGAAATATTTGAGTGAAACAATGCAGTCCCACAAAACATTCAGTGTCAACGAACCAGCGTTTTCTGACAAAAAAATGATTCCATCAGAAATGTTTCTACCAGTTCTATTTCTAGTCTCTACGGAAAAAAGGAGGAGTTACAGTTTACTGCTAATCAAAACTACAGTACTATCTAGTGCCTTTTTTAATGCCTGGAGTAGTATCCATGCCAGAAAATCACTGAAACGTGTCCAAACCCCATCCCTGTTCGGCAAAACCCTTAAACACATGCCTGGCATGTGTTTATGTCCCAATGAAATCTATTTAAACTCTTTAAAGTTAGACATGTTCTTAACTGTGTCTGAGCATGGGGGAAGGAATTGTTCCTCGAAAGAGATTTGTTTTTTAAACACATTTGTATCAAGTCTGAAAGTGTGAATAAAATTGAACCTCTTCATAGGCCTGTGTAGGACTGGAAAGTACAGGCCTTTGCCATTCACAAAGAAGACTTTTTCCAAATGTCACTGTGGATGTTAATAGGCCTGTGCAACACCTGTGCACACCGAGTCAGCACCTGTACTGAGTGTCTGCTTCTACAGAGAAGATAGCACTTTATAGGCTCTCTGCTGCACAGGTGTTCTGGCTGCAACTTTTACCTGCTATAAAACGGTCATGGGAGGTGGAAGTGAAGGAAAGACGGGCTGATTCTGTAAAGCAAATGGTGGTTGTTTTCAGCCCAGACCATCCACTCTCTCCTTTGACTTTGCCAGCCTTGATGGGACCTCTTGTTCCACCTTCTTTGCAGTTTAATTAAAATAAAATCCTCCACCCTTCATGGGAGTGTCACTATTTCCAGGGCATAAGCGGTATCATTATAGGACCATCCTATATAAGCAGCTATTAATGACATGGGCCAGATCCCTGTTTGGTGTAAATTAACATAGCCTCATTGACTTCAATGCAGTCCCGCTGATTTATGCCAGATGAAGTGCTAACCCAAGCACATGTACAGTTACATGTAACACTGTAACACTGATATATCCTTTCATAGACTGGTTTCTGCCTATATTGACTATCCATCTTTGAATGTGAGAATCCATGTGTATGTACACTGTTCAAATGCCTCTTTGTGATTTCTTCTTAATACATATTGGGCCAGATCCTCAACTGATTGAGGTAGTTCCTCTGAAGTCAATGGAGTTAATCTGATTTACCCCAGCTGAGAATCTAGCCCATTTAGTTCATTAAGGTTACATTTTTCAAACTGGGATGTCTAAATGTAGGCCAACACAATCTATATTTGGCCTGATTTTCAAAACTGCCATTCAGAAGAACCAACCTCATCTTCTTCCCATGATTCCTCTGTGAGCAGCCCAAAGCTTTCCTTCACTGATTTGCAGCACAGCAGGATCAGAATTGATTTGCTGTCAACTGATAATCCACACAGCTCTTTCAACATTGTCACTTTCAAAATTTTTCCCTCCCGTAGAGTAACTGAATTTGAGATTATTTCCTATCCAGCCTCACTACCTTGCATTTGGGCAGGATGAAATCTTATTTTCTGAAATGGGCAGGAAGTAAGGAAATGGGGTTCCAGTGAGAAAAATACAAGTCAGTGCATCTGGGGTAAAAGGAATCAGACGCTAATGTGGTTGCTGCTGTGTTGTATGGATGGGACAGAAGAAAATTAAGCTAAGGCCAAAAAAATGGTTCGCACACTCTGTTGAATTAGCTTTGGTCACTTTCAGAAGAGCTATAATTTGCTGCAAATAGTAAAAATTGAAACTGAACTTGAACATCACACAATTCCTCCTGGATGGAGTCATCTTTCATTTCTCATTAGCCACAGAGTCTCATTGTCTCCTTCTCTCCCCCCATGTCAGTGAGGGGATGAATGAGTTTTATTGAGAGATACCACGTCTCATGCACCAGGGATGGGATTTTCAAGTGTGCTGAGCACTGACCTAAATTGATCACAGTGGGAGTCTTGGCAGTGACTTAACTGAGAGCAGAGTTATGCCAGTGCTGAATGTGCTTGAAAATCCTTATTCCATGGGGTTCTAAGGTTTTTTCAAACTTAGGCCTCATCAAGATACCCAAATCTAAACACCCTCCAATGCTGGGACAGTTTGGATTGGAATTTACAACAGATTTAGTGGAATGAGTTGGTTTGAGTACAGATACTTTGTCTCGTTCTCAAAGAGGATGTTTTAAGGCATATACCTTCAGATTTTCAGAAGAACTGAGCACCCACAGCTCCTGTTGAAGTCAACGGGAGCTTCAGACACTCACCACCTCTGAAAATCAGGTGGCTAGCAAATAACTTGGTGGCAGGAATATTAACCGATTCAACTGACCTTGTAAACTCAACGAATCTGAATAGATATTAGGAGCATTCCAAACCAAATGAAAGGGACATCCAATCCACATAAAAACAGCAGCTTCTAAAGATGTGAAGGTGGCACAGTAGTAGAGAGTGAGATCTGTAAATCAGGAACAAACATTTATAAACGGCACATGTATTAACCAATCACAAACAGGACAAAAGGGGAACAAATGAAGTCTGTGCTCAGCAGTCAACAAATCACCAAAGGACAGCAAAGCTCTAAAGTTCTCTTCAGCATCTCTAGAAAAGGACTGCACTGAGTTCAAAGGATACAATGCTGTGACTTTAACTACAAGGCGCTCACTGGAATATCTGCAAAATAAAAGACGAATAATAGAATAAACAGAAAAGATGAAAATGAAGCTTCTATAAAGGAACTAAACTCCCAAATTAGCGAGTAAGGGCTAGACGGATAGCTTCACCCATATTATTCATTACTCATCAGATGATCCTATTGATGTTAATGGGATTACTCAAAGAGTAAGGTGCTAGCCAAAATGAATAGGGGGATCAGAATCTGGTGCATTGTTCTGAAGAGTGATTGACTGCAAACTGAATTTAGTGTTAAAGAAGAACGAAGGGAAGGCTTAGGAGAATGAGATGAAAAGCCATCAGAGAGAAATAGAGAACATTAATGAAACTCTAGTCACCTTAAAGCAAACTACAGAGATAAAAGAATTTAACCATCATCTCGAAATACAAGAACAATCCATAATCCCCAAGAGTAAAACATGGCTATCTATCATCTCAGATCTATCTATTTAGGTTTTTATACTACACCCATCACTATGGTATCTGAGGGCTATTCTACACTGAAAAATTACAATGGCATAGTTAGGAAAAATTCACACCCCAGAAAGACCAAGCTATGCCAACCTAACCCTATTGTAGCCCGTGCTTGGTCGACAGAAGAATCCTTCCATTGACCTAGCTACCGCCTTTCCCTCCCATCGCAGTAGTGTGTTTCTACACTGAAGTGCTACAGTGGCACAGCTGCAGCACTAAAAGTTGTGTCACTGTAGCATTTTAAGTGTAGACATACCCCAAGATCTTCAAAGGAGACTGAGGGAGATCTCATAAATCCTTAGGGCTGAGTTTTCAGCTACTGTAAACTGGCAAAGCCTCACTGAAGTCAACTGAGAAACAACACCAGCAGATGCCCCTCTGTGGATTTATGGTAGAACAGAAGAAAAGGATTTAGAATATACTGAGGCAAATGCGGTGGTTCCAGGATTGCAATGGCAAATTCCTACAAGGGGAACATAAGCCTGATTCACTGGGAAGTCACTCTTCATTGACCACTCAGACCACTGAAGAGCTCTGCCAGCCACTGACGAGCACAAGACCTGAGGTGCTTCAAGAACAGTAGCAATATTTTGTCATAGCCAGCAGCAATGCTACTTCTAATATAGCTCAGAATTTGGTCCAACTCTGGCCATAAATGGCTCAAAGAGCCGCTGAGTCACATAAATGGCTCTAGGAGCCACTGAACCGCATTTCTCTGATAGAAGTGGGACCATCCGTCTTGGACTTGTCCACTGGCATGCTTCTCACTTGAGGCCTTTGACTCATTCAACAGATGGCTGGCAACTTGGTTTGGTGTGACAGGTGGTCAGCTTAGGGTGGGTGGTTTCTGAGCTGTTGCAAGATGACGAATCAAATTCCACCATTTCCGGCTTGAGTGAGTGACATCTAGATTCTGAGTCATCTCTTCCCACCACGCCCATCTAGCAGCATCCACTGACTCAAACCAGTGATCAGCAATATCTGGATCACCAAAGGATTCATACTGACTAAGCAGTTTAGCACATTCAGCACCAAGGAACAGCATGTAAACTGGGTGGTGGCTGTGTGATATGAATAGGCAGGCAGCTCTGAAGGTGACTTTTTAGAATTGACTGAAGCTTCATTGACCGGGATGATGCATGATGGTAAGGGAATGACACATTCTTCTAAACCATCTTTGTATTTCTTTCAGTCTGCCTTCCTGAAATTCCGTGTTGGATTGTTTAAGGCTGTAATGGCTGGGAGTTGTAAGCTGATGTGGGTAATAGAAGGTCTGTATTGGCTGCGTGGAAAGTCTTCCAAAACCAGACAAGATGTCGGCTGTGCATGACCACCCACAGATAATACCCAGCGCAAATGAGAAGAGTATTCACGAGACCACCTGGATAAATGGAATGTGCCTCTCTGCTTTACATCATGGATGATGGCAAGAACATTGTTAGATGCCCACTCCACCAGTTGGTCTCCATCAGTGTCTGATGTCAAGTTAACCACAGTGAGGATGGTGGCTGTTGAAGTCACCTACATAGACACAAGGGTGAGCTAGTTTTAGCAGAACTTGCTGGCCCAGTTAATGTTCAATGGTTTGTAAACATTTGCGATCTGCAAACCTTCTGCTTGATTTGCATCACAGACACTAGTAGATGTAAGTGGGTGTCACCGGCTCTTCTTGCCGGCCGATGGCCTGTGGCCCTCCCTCGGCTTCCAAGCCCGGGGGAGGCCGCAGTGCCTTCTTAAGTTAAAGGGGGAATCAGCAGAAGGAAGTGTCTATTTGCTTCGGCCCTTAGGCCGGGCCGGCAGGCAGACCGTCTCTAGGCCCGGCCCCTGGGCAGGGGCAGGCCAGCAAACAGAGACTGGGCATCTTCCAGCCGTCCGGCTGGTGGTTGGAGGGCTCTCCCTCTGGGCAGCTAGGGGGAAAGGGAGCGGGATGCAAGCTCACCCGTCTCCACTGCGTCCCAGCCCAGGGCCCTGCCAGTGACACAGCTATGGCCACTGGCGCGGCATGGCTCCGGCCTCAACACGCCGAGGGGTCTGGGCCCCTTATCCCCGCCACTGGGTCTGGCGGTCCCTGGGCTACTTCCTCCCCGTACTCCCACGAGCCGGTCCCGGGTAGGCCGGGGGGGGTACAAGGCCCACAGCTGGCTTACCAGTCCTTCTTCGTTGGTGAGTGGCAAAGGGGGTAGGTCGTCTGCGTCCGGCAGCTCGTCCAGGTCGAGGCATTCGCTGGAGCTTTCAGCCTCGGGCAGCTCCTCGAGGTCCGGTCCGGCTTCTGGGGAGTCAGCGGCTGGCAGCTCCTCCACGTCTGGCCCGACCTCGGGAGGTTTAATCCACTGGGGTCGGTCCGGTTCCTCCGGCCTGGCTCAGGGTTCGTGGGGTGTTGGCCAGCCTTTGGGACTCATCGGCCAGTCCCAATCCCCTGGTCCCGGAGGCCCTACCCACTCCCGGCCCCGGGGCTCAACAAGGGGCCGGCAGGGATTTGGCCTGTAGCGACTGGCGGTCCCTTCCTCTGCAGGGGCCCAGGGAGACCTGTCTGCTTCCCCTGGCTGTCTGCCCTTTACTGGGCCCAGGGGCCTAGCTTTTATACCGCCTCTTCCTGTGGCGGTCCCGCCTCCTGTCCGCTGGTTGGGTGTCCCCCTTGGCCCTATCCGGGCCTGTCCTAGGGGTTGACGGGTAGACTGGCGGGCTGATCCAATCACAGCCTGTTGCCGGGCAGGTTTGTCTGGCCGGCTATACCGCTGTTCTATTGGCTGTGGCCCTCCCTTGGCTTACAACCCCGGGGGAGGCCGCAGCGCCTCCTTACAGTGGGGCTGCAGCTGAGATGTTCAGCTGAATGTAAGTGGACCAGCCATGTTAGGCATATGGGGTGTGGCATAGTATGTCAAAACTAGCTATCTTGAAGCACCTGGCTTCTGCAGTGGAGATGTGTGTCTCTTGTAGGCAGAAGATGTTAGTGACATGATGGCAGAATAAATTGCTGACATTTGATTGTACTGAAGCAGTGCCTCAGCATGGTCATGGGAGAATGGTACTCTCTTCTAGATGAATCCTAAAACCAAGTTGCTGATCACTCACAATCATTAAAAACACAAGGGCACTTTTGACAAAAGAAGCTTTATTAATACCAGAGCCATGGCCAAATTCCTTTGTGGGTAATGATGTTGTGCATCCTTAAATTGCCCCAGCAGTTTCAACTGGATACAAGTTTTTCTTCATGTCCTGTCATAAAAGGGTGTGTAGAACTGGGATATGTTGTTCAGCAGCTGCCACAATCCAGTGGTGGGGGAAATGATTTTTTCACAGTGTACCTTATATAGGAATCACTTCACCCACCTCTAGACCATGACAGCTGTGGAATAACACATGGCGTGATCATATTATCCCTTAGTTGTATATTTAGAATGAAATGCATTAAATAAATGGAAGATATTATCAGAATGATTTCATTTAAACACAAATAGAAGACTTTCATTCATCCACACAATCTAATTCAAACAGAAACAGGTTTAATGTTACTCCTTGTATGGGGGAATGGCTTAAGCAGAACACTGCTTACTCATAACCACCGCCAAGCACACAGTCTATCAGCTAAGCTTGTTACTATAGGCCTGCCCTTCAGCTGGTGTAAAATGGAATAGTTCTACTGACGGCACCAGGGCTATGTACTTTACATCAGTTGGCCCTGACTTGCAAGTCTGTTAATTGAGAAGGGAGGATGTTTACCGGAGAGCAAAGAAGGTGCATGTTTTCACTGGGGAGAGTAAGGTCTAGTGGCTCAAGTGAAAGTCATGGAGAAAGGAGATCTGAGTTCTTTTGCAGCTATTCACTGTGTGATCTTGTACAAACCACTTTCCTTTGCTGTGGTTCTAGTGCCTGTCTGTAAAGGGGGATAATAACACCTACCTACCTCACTGTGGTGTCAGAACACTTTGAAATCCTCCGATGAAAATCACTCGAGTGGAGTATTAATATTCGCTGGGATTCAGAAGAGGCACGTTGGCTGCAGCCAGACAGCTGTGCACATCCAGTGCAATCAGTCTGCTTGAGACTCAAACAATCAATCTGCTTGAGACTCAAATAATTTTGCAAACTCCTTTCTCCATTTGGATTGAAAGATGCTCTCTGAATTCATGAGGCTGGTTACCCTTTAAATCCTTAGAGGCAGCAAACAGACAGCCACTTCAACCGAGTGTGGATTAAACATGTTTGCGTTTCCTCATCCAACACAAATAGGGGTTGCTGGGTTATTTTTGTTCTCCTTTCTAACAGAAGAGGGCTTGAATTGCTTCTGTAATGGATTCTGGAGTGCAGTGGAGTGGGATTGCCATGAGATTCATGGGGTAGATTCTCAATTGGTCCCTTTACACCACTTTGGCAGCACAAAGGAGTGTTCAAGTGGGTGGAGGTAGCCCTCTGTGCAGAGAGTAAAAAGGTATCACTCAAGGCATAAGAGACACACACTACTTTTTAAATTACAGCATGCTGGGAACGTGCTGCTTTATCCAAGTGCCAAACAACCAATGGGTGGGACACCCACTAACTGAACAGGAAGTACGGGAGGAATGATGCAAGACTTTGGGTAGCCCAGCTGTCTTTACTACAGAGAGCATCCCCAACTGGTTAAGAGATGGTGTAAAGGGCTGGCTCTTCTCCCAGTGCCAGGGTTCAGGGGGCCAGATCAGGGGTGTGGCCAACACTATGGCTGTTCTCTGCTTCCCAGGGACCCTAGGGTCGGAATGAACCAAAATGCAATAAGGTGTTTGATTAACTTCCCCTCCTCCTGCCCCTCAGTATTGTTCATTTTCTTTCATTCTTCACTGCCAGGTTAACTTCCAGAAGGTGAAGCGCCATGAAGAAAGATGGCTGTCATGGTATTCCTAGTCCCAACCTACACAGGATTTCTCATGAGAAAGCATTGCTGACCTATGATCCTACCCATGCCTCTGTAATAACTCTATAAGTGTGTACTACCAATTAGTTATAATGCTTAGTTGATTGAAATATGTCAGGGGAAGCAGAAAACACAAATAACAGGGGGGTGTTAGTGCTATTTTATGTAGTGTGAGGCCTTGTGTGCTAGCCTGGATTTTTAGCTAGCCAAAGTAGGCCTCCAGATTCAACCTTAGGTCATAAATGATGCATTCCTATTCTGTGTAACAAACAAGTTGACCAGAGAAGAACAGGTACACTGCAAGCTTGCAAAAGTAATCCTGAAATAGGGGCATTTCCCGGGGTGGGGGGAGAGAGGCTTTTGCAATATGATGATTAGACAGTTAGACTTCAGTAATGTATATGATTTAGTAAGAAAATGATTGACGCAAACCGCTTCAGTTGGTGATTGGAAATATAGTTGTGGTCACCTGGAAAGTCAAGTATGGATAGTGGCAGGAATAAAATATTATTATGCTCATAGAAAGAGTGGAATATGGCCATGCATCCCATAAAAGATGGGTATAAAGGGTCTGACTTTATTCCCCTAAAATTTGGGTGCATCAAACTCCTGAAATGATATCATTTGATTGGTGATTCTTATGTGCCCCACTGACATATTTCCTCTCTTTTAGTTTTCTCTAATTCTTAGCAATACGTGAGTATCGCTGTAGTTCAAAGAGCTATCTCTCTGTTTGTAGCTTTATGTTGTTTGGTCATATTAATGACTGGACTTATTTGGATGTTAAGTAAAATCTGTATCTATATTTATCATCTCTGTCATTTGGCATGTCAGCCTCATAAGGAACAGGTATCTTCTGTGTAGCAGCCAGAAGGGGAAGAAACTGTGCTAATATAATAATAAAAATATACACACTTGCAGTAATTGATAAGGCTATAATATCTACGGCTATTATATACTACTATAATATCTACTGACCTCTTTACTGATTACTTTTTGAGCTCTGCACAGGTACAAAAGTGTGGAGCCGCCTCTGCAAGTATCAATTTCTATCCCACCTGCAATCCGCACTCCCTATTTTATATCTATTTGTACCGGAACTGCATCTGCAGCCACAGGCTGCCAATCAGCTGTTTGACGATGAGCCCCCTGCCCTCCACAGCTGCTGATCAGCTGTTCGGCCACTGATCAGTTGTTGCACGGCCAGCCCCATGTCCCCTGCTGAATAACTGATTGGTGGCCAGCTCCCAGCCTGATCATGAAGATGGGGAAGCAGCCTTAAAGGCTATGAACGATAAATAGCTGCTTCCCCATCTCTGAGATCCGCATTCAATCCACAATCATCAAAAAACGGTCCGTGGATATAAAACAGATATCGGCAGATTTGCAGGGCTCTAGTTACCTTTATCAACTGGTCTGGGTTCCTTGGATGGAAAATTCAAGTACAGTTCTTATACATTAGAACGAGACAAATACTTTTAAAAGTATTTGGTCTGCTTTTTCCACCCTTTTTGCTATTTAACTCAGAAGGCCTGGGAGGTTTTGTAGCCTGAGTAATAAAAGGAACTTTTATTACAAATCAAAATATTTAAAAACCAAATCTGAGTTGGAAAAGCATAAAAAAAATACATTTATTAAATGTTGATTTTTTTTCATTTACCTACCATACAATTTAAAAAACCCCAACCCTAATATTAACAGCTTTTCAAATGCATTTCTTCCAGGCTAAAAAGTGCCAGCCATATAATGTATTTAGAGTTTTTCTATGCCATGGATCTACTATTATTATTTAGCATGCATGTTACATTAGTACGTAGAGTACACAAAAAGTCTGGCTCCATCTCTTTATTGCCTGAGCACACTGCAGACATTAATGGAATTATATTAACAACGCTTTGATAAGGTTGGAAATTGTGATTTTCCCCATTTTACGGGTGGGAAATGGAGGCACAAATTTCTTAAATGCCTGATATTCAGATGAGGTACTGAATGCCGGGGGGGTGTGGCAGAACTGGGGGGCAGGAGTGGCTAGTCGTGGAGGTCTGACCCCCATGTAAACTCATGCCTGCCTAAGGGAGGGGCATTGGCAAAGGTGGGATCCAGAGGGACTGGAGTAGCCACTGAGGGGCCAGGGATCAGGAAGTGGGAACTAGAGGAGCTGGAATGGGCCAGGGAACAGGTAGGAACCCCCAAGACCTTCCTTCCCCATGTGGAGCTGGGAGGATCCCCCCACCCTGCTACTTGAGTGTCAGTATCTTCCCTCAGTCCCTTCTGTATACCGCCCCACTCAATCACTGGGAGCTTCCACCCAACTGCAGAATGCCCTCAACCAAAGTCTTTAGAAGTAGTGATTTGCTCAGCACCTCTGAAAACCAGCACCTTAGGTGACTTGCCCAAGGATCATATGTCCATCCATTCCAAGGCTAGGGGACCATTATGATCATCTAGGCTTACCTTCTGTTTGACATAGGCCAGACAGCTTCCCCTAACAGAGCTCCGAGAGCAGATCTAGCAAAACATCCAATCTTGATTGAAAAATTATCAGTGATGGAGAATCTGCCACAACCTTGGGTAAATCGTTCCAAGGATTAATTATGCTCGCTTTAAAAATGTACACTTTATTTCCATCCTGAATTTGCCTAATGTCAAATTCCAGCCAATGGCTCTTGTTCTACCTTTCTCTGCTAGAGTGAAGAGTCCACTATTAACTTCATTTTCCTCATGAAGTTACTTATAGCCTGTAATCAAGTCATCCCTCACTCTCTTTGCTAAGCAAAATAGACTGAGCTCCTTAAGTCTATTACTCTAAGGCATGTTTTCTAATCCTTTAATCATTCTCATTGCTCTTCTCTGAACCCTCTCCAATTTATCAATATCCTTTTTGAATTGTAAGCCCCAGAACAGGACACAGTATTCCAGCGGCATTCACACCATTGTCCAATACAGAGGTAAAATAACCTCTCTATTCCTATTCGAGATTCCCCTGTTTATGCATCCCAGGATTGCATTAGCTCTTTTGTTCACAATGTCTCACTGGGAGCTCATGTTCATCTGATAATCCACCATGACATCCAAATATTTTTGTCACTGCTTCCTGGGATAGAATTCTCTCTGATGTAAGTACGGCCTACATTCTTTGTTTCTACATGTGGATGTTTACATTTAGCCATATTAAAAGGCATATTGTTTGCTTGCACCCAGTTTAACGAGCATTCCAGATTGCTCTGAATCAGTGACCTGTCCTCCCGATTATTTACCACTCCCCCAATTTTTATGTCATCTGCAAACTGTTTTCATTTAGGTCATCGATAAAAATGTTAAATAGCGTAGGGTCAAGAACCGATTCCTGTGGGACCTCACTGAAAACAGACCCACCCAATGACGATTCCTGATTTACAGTTACATTTTGAAACCTATCAGTTAGGCAGTTTTTAATCCATTTAATGTGTGCCATGTTAATGTTATATCATTCTAGTTTTTTAATCAAATGTCGTTGGGTACCAGTTCAAATGCCTTACAGAAATCTAAGTATATTACATCAATACTATTACCTTTATCAACCAAACTTGTAATCTTATAAAAAATATCAAGTTAGTATGACAGGATATATTTTCCATAAACCCATGTTGATTTGCATTACTTACATTATTCTCGTTTAATTCTTTATTTATTGAATACTGTATCAGCTGCTCCATTATCTTGCCCAGGATCAATGTCAGGCTGACAGACCAATAATTACCCAGGTCATTCTATTTACCCTTTTAAAAAGTTGGTACCACATTAGCTTTTTTCCAGTCTTCTGGCTGTTCTCTAATGCTCCAAGACTTATTGAAAAAATCAACCTTAACAGTCCAGCAACTTCCTCAGCCAGCTCTTTTAAAAGTCTTGGATGCAAGTTATCTGGACCAGCTGATTTTAAGATGTCTAATTTTAGTAGTATCTGTTTAACATCCTCCAGACATACTCACAGAATGGAAAGCATGTTGGAGTCTCGTCATGTGGTGTTGATATCATCTGTTTTTTTCTCCTAATACAGAACAGAAATATGTATTTGAACACTTTTGCCTTTTCTGCATCATTATTGATATTTCTGTCATTCGCATCTAGTAATGGACTAATACCATTGTCAGGATTCTTTTTGTTCCTAATGTATTTAGGAAACTCCTTATGATCCTTAACTTTGCTGCTATAAATATCTTCTTGTATCACTTGGCTTTCTTTATTAATTTTTATACTTTTTACATTATATATATTATTTTTACAGTTGCCTTCACTTCCCCTCTAAACCAGGTCTCAGAAGATGTCACCATCTCAGTAGAACCTAGTTTCTAGGCTGTCTCTATGCTTTAACCATAAAACCGATCCTATTCACTGGACGGATAGAGCAAACATCCAAGTACATGGCAAACCTGGAAGGACAGGAGATCTGGAGGGATGTGGATAGCCTAATCTCTGCACATAAATGTGATTAGGAAAAGAAATCCCTCTCAAAATCCTCCTGATCTCATAGTGATTGCTTAAGTGGTGGCAGCTGACTGAAAGGCAGTGTGTAGAGGAGTCTTCAAAGTGGCAAGCGAGAACATGTAACAGCCTGCTGACCATCAAGTATGCCCTCACTGTCAATACACTCAGGGAAGGAAGAACTCCTAAAGATCAGAGAAAGGGCCAGTCTGGTCAGAGTTTGCATTCCCAGCCTAAGCTCAAGTCAGCAACTGGTACAGATGGTTCAAACCAGGAAACAGCCGGAAACTCTCATGGAGAGTTTAATATTCAGAACCTTCATTGTGTTCACACCACCCCAAGTAAGAGAGAAGAGCTCAACCTCCAGGGGTCACGTGTACAGGCTTGGCATCTCTGCTGCTGCCGCTGACAGTGCAAAGGCTGTGACAGTCTGTATAACATGGGGCCAGGTTCCAAGAGCCATTAGTTAGAAATCAATGGAATTACTCCACATTTATGTGCATGTCTGAATGGAGTTAGTGTAGCTGAAGTTTGGTGGCATATAAGAATAGCACCTGCTGTATTGTTCGTAAACTCACAGATTCAATAAAGTTGTTGCTGTGCTCTGCAAATAGCTCCCTTTTACCACCTCCATTGCAATGGAGATCAGAAGCCAAGTTCAGTCAGTGAAATCATGAACACAGAATAACTCATTTCAGAGACCACCAAGCAGCTATCAGAATTAGCCTGCAAACACTGGTTTTGCATTTCTTATCCTTGCTAGCTAATGATTAATGGTACATCCAGGCTATTTGTTAGTCTATTTGTAGTGAATTTTAGAGGAGTTTCATGTGGGGAAACATGTCTCTTGAATCCCTGCCACACAGCAAATGCCTTCCATAAAAATTAGAAATGGGATTTTCCTGTCACCTGGCTGGCTCACACCATCAATTCTCTCCTGACTTATGTACCTAGCCTTTGATCTGGTCATCCCCTCCACTGTCATACACAAAGAAGAACAAATCTTAAGCATCTAGTGCAGAGGCTGTCAAAGGGGAATGCTAGCTCCAGGATAAGCTTCCCCCTCTTTGAGACTCCACAGAAACCCTTCCATTAGGGTCAGGAGTAAAGCTGTGCTGGAAATCCTGTCCATGAAATTCTTCCCTCTGGTGGCAGCATACATCCAGAGTGGGCATCCAGGCCGTAGTGTGATGTCAATGTCTGCAGCCCAGTCAGACAGAAAGCATTTTACCCAGATAGGGGATGACTGGTCAATGCCCTGGTGCCAAAGGGTTATAGGAGAAGATGAAGAGTCTCCAAAAAGCAACCTTTGTCTGAGCACTTTTATATCAATGGGACCAGAGTGGAGATCAATGGGGTTGGAAAGGCCTAATCTCATTTAGTTGGATAACGTTCACAAATCTTCCTCTGCTTTCTGTAAATCAATCCCATGGGGGGAAAAACAGTATCTCTTTAAGGTCTTCACTTTAGCAGCATTTATATATATATATAAAGTGAGAGGAGACTCAGAGCTTTTCATGTGATTGCTGTTTTCTTTTCATACACAAGTAGCAGAAGTGCCCATGAAGACATCATTGTGAAATCAGTTTTGATAATACATAATTCAGTGTCTTCAATTTGGCCCCTGAGGCAATTGTGGTATTTTATATAATGGCTTTTACTCACAAGGGGGAAATTAATTGCATCTTCCCAGCTAGTTGCTCAGAGCTATAACTTCATCTGCAAGAAGCAGAATTCCCTGTAGGAGTCCTGATTTTTATTCAGATTTCTCAATATCTTTTATTATTACAACAACAACAAGAATAAAGCCTCCTAAACAAAATAGAAGCCTTTACATTTCAAACACTATGTTTTATTTTGTCTATAAAGTTCCAAACCACAAATTTTAACTGAAGTTGTTAAAGGAAAGAGCTGATTCAGTTGGCTTGTAGTGTTTGATCTGCACCTGGCAAAGCTTTCAACATATTTTGAAATAAACAGTTGGGGCTTTGAGGATAGCAGCACAGAGAAAAAGTAGCTAAGCAGTGTCCTGGGCAGCATTGGGCATGTTGCCACATATAGCCTCTCATTTATTTATTAATGCTTTCACTTGACCCTAGGGACTGTTAGTGAAGTTAAAATGGCAGCCATAAAAAAGAGATCAAGCAAGTTACCATGGCTGCCCAAGCCACTCCCATATCAAAATATCCACTTGCCTAATTATAAAGACTTGTTAATATAAATCCTCATTGTTGGCTCCACTACAACCTTCATCCCACCCTGTCTAAACGGAGATGTTCCTTGAAATGTGTCCTGGAGTCAGCAAATTCAAGTTCTAATAGACTAGAGAGGGAATCTAGTTCTCTGTGAGGATCCCTCCTTTTTTCTTTCTATTTCAATGTAGGTTTGATAAGCACTGAACTGACAGCACTAGGAAACTGAACCTTCTATTCATCCATGCTGAAATTCAATAAACACTTACGTGTAACCCACTGATGAGGGTGTAAAAGAGATCCCCCTCTGTGTGCCTAACCCATAGAGGATATGGGTTATCAAACCCAGCTACAAGGCCTTGGCTCTTCAGCTCAAACTGTAGCAGCTCTTGCTTTTAGCTCTGGTGTCCCTGGAGTGCTGATCTAAAGGTAACCATCACATATCTTTCCTTATCCTCCTGTGTTGGTCTGTTCACACTTCTGAGAGTCATGTTCATGAATGTGGCTTCTTTCTCCACTGTTCATTGAACATTTCTCTAGGTTGCCCATCACACACGCACCACTTAAATACCACTTAAGAATGGAAAATGAACAGGCATGGCACAGCCAGCTTCGTTACATGTGCTTCCAATGGGCTCCCACCTACAGATGGTTGAAATTTTTCAGATGAAAACTTGGTCCATCGAGAAGGGTCCTTGTTTCAAAAAAAGGAAACTTTTTTTGTTTGACATCATGAATGGGATTGAAATGTTCCATTTTTTGTGAACTTTTTCACATTTTTATCAATATTTTAATAGAAGTGTTATCAAAATGTTTATCAAAATAAATTTCTAAGTATTTTAAACCCAAAATCTGGATTTTCAGTAAGAGAATAGGGGGAGGAATGGTTGGTAAACAACAAAAAAACATTTCAAAGGCTAATTTGATTTAAAAATGTTGCAGAACATCACCAACTGATGGAAAATGGGTCCATTTCAAGAGGCACAGAACTTCAAAATTTCTGCATTTTTCACAAAATCTTTTACCCATTTTTTTTGAGAGATGCCCTTGAAGAGCAAGTGATGGTTATCGTTTCCATGTCTATTCAGTTCATGACATCACTTCTTAGGCTGATGACAATTATGCTGGTGGCTTTTGTGATAGTGACATTAATGTTATTATGTACTGTTGGTATTACCAGAGTCTAGGAGCCCCTGTCATGGACCAGACCCCCATTGTGCTAGGCACTGTACAAACACAGAAGAAAAAGACAGCCCCCTTTCCCAAACATCTTATAATCTAAGTCGGTGATTCCCAACCTCTTTGGCTCGAGGGCCACAGATATCATTTTTACATCTCTGAAGAGCCACCAGTCTCTGCCAGCAGGCTCCCCTCCCATCCCTGCTGCAGCCAGATGGAAGGAATTCAGCGAGGAGGCAGTAGGGAAACTGCACACGTCCTGTAGCCCTGTGCACTCCACCTGGGTCCCTAGGTAGTGACTCCTTTCTGCAGCCAGGGGGACAGAAGATCAGTGCTCCCTTACCTCTGACTCCAGCAGGGACCCCGGCACTTAGGGACCCAGGCAAAGTGCTTTGTTGTGCTCCCTGCTACAGCTAGGGGGAGTGGAGCACTGATCTCCCATCCCCTTGGCTGCAGCAAGGAGCCTGCACCGGTCTTTTAGCCCCATGACAACACACACCACCTGGTTCCTGAAGCCATGGCTCCCTTCTGTAGCCAGTGGGAGGAGAGTGCAGGCCACGATGAAAGCCCCTGCAGGCCACTTTTTGGCCCCCGGACCACAAGTTCGGAACCACTGATCTAAGTATAAGACAATAGATGGGTACAGATGGGGAGTACAAGGAAACAATGAGACACTATTGGCCAGCATGATCATCTGTAGTCTCAGCACACCAGCAGCCTACTATTGTCAAGTAGTTTATAGGTATCATGGTAAAGGAGAATTTTAAGCAGGATTTTGAAGGTGGATAATGCAGGACCTTGGTAGATGTTTACAGGGAGCTCCTCCAAGGTGTGACAGCATGGGAGAAAGCACCAAGATGCTTGTTTGAAAATGTAATGAGTGGGCGATGGAGGCTGGCATCATGGGACCATGCCTTTGGCACTGAACTGAGACCATCAAACTCGTTTCATATAAGCCACCTAGCAACTATCAAATGTTGAAAATAAAGACACTGCTGCCTTGCAATGATTGCTACAAATTTACCAAGAGGGGGAAAAGCTTAGTGTCCCATTACCAGCGCATCCCCATTTGTGCTCTAGATTACCTGCACAAAGAAAGAACGTAATGTTTAACCCCCACCCCACCCCCACACTCAGGCCAAGAAAATTGATGATGAACTGAATTTCACAAGAAGAATGGATTTGAATGGAGCATGAGAATATAATCTAGATCATTGTAGCACCTCATCAAAGCACTGTCCAATAAATTGCATTACAAATTGCACTGATCTAAGAAGTAATGATAAAAATGTCATCCTCACATTACAGCCAGTTACCAAATCACATCATGGAGGCAGGTAGGCACTGCTCGTGAACAATAAAATAACATTGAAATGTGAAATACTCTAAGAGCCGTGTGAACTCCAGGATTTCAACCCCTCATGAAACAGTCAGTGCGACTATTTGAAATGCTGATAAATGTCATGAAGACGGGCATAGAGAGCAAAGTGCTTGTGACAAAAAGAAATGTTACTGTCTGCTATCTCCCAGAGTGAATGACCTCCATTCTCCCTCTATCCTATCATGTGCTTACCTAGAACAACTGAGCCACAATTATATGCCTTAGCCAAAGAGATGTACGGACAGGAATCACACATATACACGATACCCCCCATCACTTGAAATCCCAGAAGGGCCATATTTTGTATTGACTTGCATCCCAGGGACCAGTCAACACTGGAATTGGGTGAACATACCAAACAACTTCTTTAATTTCTTCTCTCTTTTTTTCTGTTTGTGAATGGAACAGCAATGAGATATGAAAACATTATGCAAATTTCTTTATTATCGTCATTTATCAGTTGTGTAACAGTAGTACCTAGAGACTCCAATCAGGATCTTGGTCCCATTGGGCTGGGTGCTGCTATACAAACACACAGTAAGAGATAGCATCTACTCTAAGCAGCTTACAGTCCAAATAGACAAGACAAAGGGTGGGAAAAGAAACTGAGATACAGAGAGAGGAAGTGACTTGCCCAAGGTCGCACCGCTGGTCAGTGGCATAGTTTGAAACAGGACACTGGAACAGTTACAAATCATGCATGATTCATTTACACATCTTTAGTCATCCCAAGAACCTACCATGAACAGGAAATAAACAATGACAAATAATGACCAATGAAGACTGAGTGTTCTTGGGCACACATGAGCACAATGTTGCATCTGAATGTAACACAATCACAGGTGAGAACGACCCTCACTTGGGTCTCACCTCAGTCGCTATACTGACTGCTAATGGCACAGCTAGAGAAATGACCTTTGAGCTCAAGTGGTAGAGATCTGTGCTACCGGTACTGAAGGTTTGAGACTTGCTGACAGTTGTATCCATTCACCTATGGTGCCATGGCTTCTTACACAAATATGAAAAATAGCCATCTCCCACACTTGCATGCCAACAAAACCTGTTTGCCACAGACTCCCTGTGTGAAGTTGGGTCAGCCAATTAAGCTATGGCTTCACTGCAAAAAGAGGTATGTTTGTACATTGAGAAAATCTTGAGATAGCTGGTAAACCCAAGGTTGGGGGTGTAGGCTTGACCTCGACTAGCTACCTCGAGGTAAAAGATACGTGAGCCTGGTCTCCATTCGTATTTTACATGGAGACAGCAAATGTGTTATAAATATATACCTATTTTTACAGTGAGGAGAAAGCCTTAATCTTTGTAGTTCCGTCGTAGTATCATCAAGATGATAATGCGTCCGCTCTCCCACACTTTGCCTTGCCTATTTAGGTTGTTACCTCTTCGGGGCAAAGACTGTCTCCCACTACGTGTCCGCACAGCACCTAGCACGATGGAGTTCTGATCTCCTCTAGTTATGACTGGAATAACAACAAGAAGTGGGTCCAAATGCAGCCAGTCTATTAAATTCGAAAGTGTTTTTATTGAGGCCTTGGAATCTTGTAAGGTTTCCAAAAGAGAAACGTGGGTGGGAGGTGCTATAAAGAAAGCTACATTTCCTGTCATGGTTCAGCAATGGAAGCAGCTTCATGAAACATTCATGACCATTTTGAATATTATATAAGAACAGTTAGCGATGGATTCAGACAGTGTGTCAGTTTCCTACCAAGTGCACAGATTGTTTATAAATATGTTATAGTCTATCTTTGGAAATTTAACGACTGTAATTAAAGACTCCTATTTTTAAGGCTGGCTAAGTAAGTTAACTGCGGCATGGCAGTTATTGACTCTGCAGTTTAGAACATGATATGAGTGGCTTTTACATATTCACGGCTAGGCTGCTAATGCATTGCTATTGAGTATTGCAATTTGCTTCTCCAGTTATCACTTAGGTACCCTTTACCTCAGTGTCTTGGCAAAATTCCAACCTGGATAATTACTTTCTGTGCACCGAATTCCACCCTGCAGTTTCAGTTTTAGATGGTGGGCCAATTCCTCCATTGATGGAAATCAGTGTAGTTCTATTAACTTCAAAGCACTGACGTCAATGGAGCTATGCCAATTTACACCAAGTGAGGATCAGTTATTCCTATTTCCAGACTTAATCTGCTAGGTGGTTGCTGTGGAGTTCTTTCAGTTGTTGCTGTGTTCCCACTCAGAGGTGGCTTCACTTCAGCAGTAGAAGAATGGATCCCTGTACATAGTTGACATATGACCTAGAGTTCGACAAATACTGCTAAACAAAATCTCTAGATTAATTCATGGAAGTTTCTACATGAAGTCGCTCCAGCTTAGTTCATACTCCATTTGCAGTCACTTTCCTTGGAATATTTAAACTAATCAGTGTCATGGACAACAAACGTTCACAGCAGGTGAATTTCCAACTCAGTTGTGTGGGTGCTGGAAGTCAATGGGAGATACATGAGTATTCAGCACTTCTGAACGTTGGGACATTTCTGTAGGTATCTATGGTCCTGATTTAGCAAAGCATAAGAGCTTTGCTGAATAGAAGTAAATATAAGAATGTATTTAAGTGCTTTGCTAAATAGGGACATAAATAAAGATTTAAGAATATGAATTTAGGCACCCAGTTTTGAAAATCTTGGCCCAGGTGATTTGAGAAACCCTGAAATTTAGGTTCTGAAAGATCTGAAAAATGAACAACTAAGGCACTATGCTTATTGACAGTTTACCATTCCCTGCCTATTTTTCATTTACTTGCCCATTCCCTAATCTTTTCATAAAGTTCATTCTATCAGCCTCAAACATGAATCGCAGAGCAAATATTTCCATTAACTGTATCACTGCTTTAGTGAGGCAACTGCATTTTTGTCTAGATCACAACCATTTGTCCTTTCACTGATAAGTGCAACATTTTCTATGCTCATCTTGACCTGCCTGTCCATCTCTAGCATATGCATTGTCATAAGATCAAGCACTCTGTTGTTATTGTAATGAATATGATGCAGTGTTTGTAAGAGGCTCCATTCCAGAGTCTGTGATGGGACAGGGACAGTGCCTGAAAGATTGAGAATTTATTGTTCATAGCAGAAGGATAGGAAACTATGAAGTGTGGGATCATAAAGACCATGCGAAACTTTTGGAGCGGAGCTTCAGCTTATCGAAACTCCTCCGTGTTTGCAAACATCAGAGTATTTGCTCTAATCAGGTCAACAGATTTCTTTTTTAGTTCATTAACAGAGCCATCTGGCAACAGAGGATTCATTGTTCCAAATTAGAGCTTCTAATCTCCATGCAACGACTGAGGATTCTGCTTTGGATCCAGTATGTCACATTCATTAGGAGTAGCACTGTGTTTCCAATTCTGTCAGAGCTGGGATAAAACAAGAACCCTCTAAATCTACATTCCAAACTCAATTTAGTAGTTCAAAAGAGAATGCTCGGTGAATGCTCCTCTTCCCCCAGTGCTTTCATATCTGGAACCTCTGAATCTAGAACTAAAAGAGTCTCCTGTTACTAGCCACTCTGCAAGCAGACAAAACTTAAATTCAGGAAAGGAAGCCAAATCTTTTCAAATAACCAGCTCGGTGCTGCAGAATCAAGAGTTCAGAGAGTTAAAATAAGCCTTCAGCTTAGACTCTGAAACTGTAGTTTTGCCTCTCTTTTTTATTTATGTGCACAATTATGTCAATTCCTTTGTTTCTAAAAGTTATTAGTACAGTATTGAGAAAGAATTAAGGTTGCCTAAAATGTTCCGTTATAGCCCCCATTCGTAGTTGCTAATAACTTTGACAGACCTTAGCCACTTGAGTTGACATTTTTCATGCTTGGTCTCTGCTTCAGATTACAGTGATTTTGGGACGTTTGGACGAAATTGGTTTAGCTTTCTTCAAGAAAGTGAAAAATGGATTGACCAAACTGTTAAAACATTTTTCCAGACATTTCTGAACAGCTTTAATCCCTTAGGGATTTGGAACGGGAACTTGAAATTTGGCGGAGGAATAGTCCTGGGGTCAGAGAGTTGCTTTTCATTGTCCCCGTGAAAAGCTATCCAGATTTCATAGACTCATAGAATCATAGTATATTAGGGTTGGAAGGGACCTCAGGAGGTCATCCAGCTGCTCTGGTTCCAGCCCAGCTGCGGCTGTCCCTGCTAGACTCTGCATCTTCCCTACCCCTCCTCCCCAGGCTCTGTGTCTCCCACAAGCCAGAGGTACCCAGCTGCTCTGGCTCGGGGGGTGTCCAGTGCATTCCTCCCTCCCTCCCCCCAGTTTAAACGTAATCAGATGTTTAAAACATTTAAACAGCTGATTACCATTTAAACGGTTAGGTTTTTACATCCCTAAATTGTACTCGTTGCTATGGCATAAACTGAAACACAGAGGAGACACAGTTTTTACCACTATGATTATGTTTTATCAGTAATGTTACCCTGCGGCAGCGTTAACTGCAAGCAGTAGCTCCATCCTTGTAGTAATAATCACAGTAGGAAGAGGAGACATAATACTATTTTTTTCCAATGGTTGTTTAGAATAAACAGCCCACTGTACTTAGGCTGAGCAGAATTGGATTTTTTATTTTTGTTACAATTTTGACAGATAATATCAATGCTTATTTTCAAGCATTTAAAAAATATTTATTTTAATTTTCACAATTGTGCAAAACTATAGGCTTTAAGCATTTTATTTTCGACTTACAGCAATTTAAATGTTCACTGTTGTGGAAAGCTGCAGAGGCATCAAACAACTGAGATGTCAGACGCTAATTATTTCATGACATAAAACACTCAGATTCAAAAAGTTAAAGCTTTATAACCATTAAAACACAAATTGTCAACAAGTCAAAATATACAAAATAAATATCCTTAGTCAAACACTATTAATTTCTCACGCAGTATTTCTTTTACTTTGCCTTTTTGTAATCTTTGATTATCGATGCAAATATTTTTCGCTGGTTTGGATGTGATAGTGAAATCAAGGTTTGCTGACATTTACTGATAAGATTCTAATCCTTCCAAGCCTAACTATATTGGGTCTGATAAAGCACTGTAGCCCAGCGGCTGTGCCGCGCCGGTCGCTGCGGCCCTTCCTGGGGCCCAGCCTCTGCGGAAGGCCACTGCACCTTCCGACAAGCACAGATAGTCATATACAGTCCTCATCACTCTAGCATCTGAGCAGTTCATAATCTTTTTAATGCAGTCATTTCCATAGCACCCCGGTGCGGCTGGAAAGCACTGTCATTCAGGCTGCGATTTTTTAACCGAAAATTTCAATACATTTCACAGAAGACATGCGGGAGAACAAGGATAGCGCAAAACGGGGGAAGGAATTGGAGAGCAAGCCCACCCTGTACTCATCTCACAGTGGTGATCCCGTCTCATGGGACTGGGGGATCCTTACTTCCGGTGTTGTGACCCGGCCCATGGAGTCACAGCACCACTCCAGTTTGGCGCATTTGTTTCTCTAGGTATGTCTACACTGCAGAGTGAAGTCAATTTACTTACAGTTTCACCCGCCAATTTTTATTTTCAAACATTTAAAAAATATTTATTTTAATTTTCACAATTGTGCAAAACTATAGGTTTTAAGCATTTTTTTCTACTTCTAGCAATTTAAATGTTCACAGTTGTCGCTGGATCGTGTCCACACCTCGCTCCTTGCGTGAGGCTCGTGCGTCCACACTCGCCACGATTGTTTTGGTGGTCAAAGCAGTGCACTGTGGGTCGCTATCCCACAGTGCAACTAGCTGCGGTGGCTGTTGGGACAAGATCCATCATCCCATGATGCAACACTCCTTCCCCCAAACAAACAGGAAACTGATTTTCACGCCGTTTGTTTATGCTGCGTGCTCGCCGTTGCTGCAGAAACATGGAGCCAGCTCAACTCTGCACTATTATTGTGAGCGTCACAAATACATCTCAGCTTATCATGGAGTATTTTCAAAGAGCGAGAACCCAAAGCACAGGCAACTGCTATGCCACCGAGGCTGCCCTGCTACAAGCCACCGAGCAGAACAATTCCCAATTGCTGCAGACCGTAACGCATCATCTACAGTCTGTGGCATGCTGGTTCTAGTCCCAGGAAACAAGCACAGATTGGTGGGACTGCATCATTATGCAGCTGTGGGGTAATGACCAATGGCTGCAAAACTTTTGTATGTGGAAGGCCACTTTCCTTGAACTTTGCCCAGAGCTGGCCCCGTCCTGAAACATATGAATACTTGCTTGAGACAAGCTCTGACGGTAGAGAAGCGAGTGGCCATTGCTCTGTGGAAGCTGGCAACCCCCGACTGTTACCACTGGGTTGGGAATCACTTCGGAGTCAGTAAATCTACAGTGGGAGCTGCTGTGATTCAAGTGTGCAAGGCCATTAATAGACTTCTGCTACGAAGGCTAGTGACTTTGGGAAACATACAGGCATAGTGGAGGGGTTTGCCTCGATGGAGTTCCCAAACTGCGGGGGGGAAGAGGGGCACTGATGGGATGCACATCCCTATCTTAGCGCCTGCCCATCTCTCGACCGAGTACATAAACCACAAGGGGTACTTTTCCTTGGTCCTGCAGGCCCTTGTGGATCACAGGGGTCATTTTACAGATATCTATGTGGGGTGGTCTGGGAAGGTGCATGACGTACACGTATTTCAGAACTCGGGGCTGTTCTCCAACATGCAGGCAGGCACTTTCTTCCCAGACCAAAATATTCACATTGGGGGTATTGAAATGCCAATAGTGATCCTAATGAAGCCATACACCAGGCACTTTGACAGCAACAAGGAGCATTTTAATAACAGTCTAAGCAGTTTCAGAACAGCTGTTGAATGTGCGTTTGGGTGTTTAAAGGCCAGATGGCGAAGTCTCCAAACTAGACTGGACATGAGTGAAAAAAACATCCCCTCAATGACATCTACATGCTGTGTTCTTCGTAATGTGTGAGAAGTGAAAGGGGAAAGGTTCCCCCAGGGTTGGGCTTTGGAGGAAGAAAGACTGACTGCCAATTATGAGCAGCCAGATGCCAACAATACGCTGAGAGCTAACTGTGTAGTGCTTTGCATTAGGGAAGCATTGAAAATCAGGTTCTGCAATGAGATGCAGTAATGATTTCTGTCCTTGTATGTTATGTGCCTTTTGCTTAAAATCCCACCTACCATGGATATCAGTACCCTACAAATCTCTCCCAAGCAAGATATGATTTAATAAAGAAACACGTGTTGAAATGATGCAAACTTTTATTTATGAACATTCAAGTCGGTGGGGGTGGGACAGTAGTGTTCATTCACAGTCTCAAGGGGTAGCATGGTTGCTTGCAGGCCAGCTGTTAGTGGAACCACCACTGCTTTCTGCTTGCCTCCACCAGGGTGAAGTGCACCACAAACTGCAGCTGGCCATTCTCCTTCAAGACCACTTGGGGTGCAGGAAGGAGATGGCAGCAAAACCATAGGCTGAGGAGCATTATGGAGAGGCTGCAGCAGGACTCTGTCCAGCCGCCGCTCCTCCTGAAGTTTCACACGCTGCCGGAGAATGTCTGCTTGATCGCGCATGATTCATAGCATCTCCTGCGTGGTACTGCGATCATGCTCCTGCATCGCTTTTCGACTCTCCCTGTCCATGTCCATGTTCTGGGACAAAGTCATCCACCATGCTCGGTGCTCTGTTTTTGTGGCCGCAGAGGCGTTTGTGAATTCGCCAAACATATCATTTCTTTTTTTTTTTTTTTCCCTCTTCCTAATCTGCTATAGTCTTTCCGCAGCAGTTCAAGAGGCTGGGCCAAGGCTGAGGTGTCTACAGAACAAAAAGAAATGCACAACGTTGCCATTGTTAGCATACCCAGGGAAATGAAAGAAATGCACCAATGTATAAAAACTCCCCTCCCTGTGCACAAGGGTAAGATGGGTCCTCATTCCATTCTGCACATCCCAGAAGGGTTGGCTCACTGTGCCATTGCAGAGATTGTGAGCCAGGGGCACTTTACTCTGCTTTAGAGAGTATTAAAAAAACTAATTTCAAATGCCCTGTATGAGAGGGGTGCCTGGGTGCCATGGTTTAATTAGGATGACCATTTTGTCACAGGATGGCCACAGGGGATCTGGGGACAGAATGGGGGGGGGATTAATAGTGTCCTCTGAAACTATAGCCAAAAAATTAAAGTGACCTAACTGGGACAATACAATGGGGAATAAACATGTGCCGTCTTCCCTAGGTGACCATGAGTGATATCAGTCTCTTACGGGTAATGCCTAAGGAAAAGGAAGATTTGCTACATGCAGCAGGGTACCAGCCTGGCCCTTATGCCGCTATGCTGTGTTCTGCCATGTTTCTGGCTCCCTTGATTGCAGCATGGCTTGGCAAAGTATCTTACCAGGGACGCAGCAACAATGCCTGCTGTAGCTGCTTGATCTTCACGCAGCACTGCTGTGCATCCCTGTTGTGCCCCTTCTCCAACATGCCCTGGGATATCTTCCCGTAAATGTCCAAATTTCTTTTGCTGGCTCTGAGCTGAGCCATAATTGACTCCTCGCCCCAAAGACCGATGAGACCTAAGACCTCTGGTCGACTCCATGCTGGAACGCATTTGGGCCTTGCAGTAGCCATAAGGAGTTCAGCTACAAGCTCCCTCCACGGTGGCCGGACAGGAAATGAAAACTGAAAATTTCCCAGGGCATGAGGGGAGGAGCCATTTCCAGTGAGCATGACCACGTAACAGCAGAGGACAAATGTCCAGAGTGGTCACAATGGGGCATTGTGGGATACCTCCCAGAGGCCATGAACATTGAATTACATTATGCTATGTCTACCCTGATGCAAAATTGAACCAATAAAATCAAATTAGGCACTATGCCACTTGCGGAGGTGGTTTTATTATGTTAACTTTTGCCGTGTATTAAGTCGAAGAGACTGCCGTGCCAGTGTAGACGCAGGCTTTCAGAGATTGATGTAGGAGATGTTACATTGACCTCCATGACTAGTGTAGACCAGGCCTCTCTCTCTATCTACAGAGAGGTGGATGCACCAAATTCTCAATTACTGTGAACAACATGTCAGAATCATAGCCTTTGCTAACACCACCATTTTCAAGATGAAGAACAGAGACAACTTGCCAAGCCTCGCACTGGACATGCACGGCAGAATAGGGAATTGAACATGGGCTTCCCATAAGACAGACACACCATCCAGCCAGTGGCCATCTTTTCTCTCTATTCTCCCCTTAGACATACTGCTGTTCAGAAACAATATCCCTGATCTATGTGCTCAGCTATATGATCTGCAAAATGGAGTGATTCCTGTGTGCCCACCTGGAGCTATGCAGAAGTACAGTTTGCAGATAGTCTGGCCTGTTATTGATTTGGACACCCCATACTGCAATACATTTTTCTAGAACTTGAATGTTTTGGGGCACATTTTTTTTTTTCTGTGAAAAATGCAAAATCAGTGACACCGAAATATTTCATGAATTCATGTCAGTTTTGCCAAATTGTTTGTTGCGGGGAAAAATACCAAAATGTTCCCCGAAAAAGTTTAAATGTTTCCTTTCAACGTTTTCAAGATAAGAGGTTTGGAGATTTCTGATTCCAAATTACTTTTTGTTTCAAATTGTCCTTTTTATAAAAAAAATTAAAATATTAAATGTCAAAAAGAAAATGAAACATTTTATTTGACCCAAAATGATTTTTTATAAGCTTTTCAGTTTAAAAAAATGTTTTTCGCTCTACCTGAATCTACTTTTTATTTTATCTTTATTTTTTGAAATTACCAAAGAACCAAAAAAGCCATTATTCACCCAGTTCTACATAGGTCCCCAAGTCTGAGGTGAACTGCTTCTACATGGTTATGCTCCATTAGAGATAGGGGCTGGTTGTGAAATTTGGATCTAGGTTTGGACTTCGTATTCCTGACAACCTTTGGGAATTCATCCCAGCTAGGGCTTTGTCAAGCCAGGCCTTAAAAACCTATAGGGATAGAGATTCCTTCACTTCCCTAGGTAACCCATTCCAGTGCTTCACCACCGTCCTAGTGAAAAAGATTTTTCTCATATCCAACCTAGACCTCCCCCACTGCAACTTGAGACCATTGCTCCTTGTTCTGTCATCTACTACCACTGAGAACAGCCCAGCTCCATCCTCCCTGGAACCTCCTTTCAGGTAGTTGAAGTCCACTATCAAATCCTTTGTTCTTCTCTTCTGCAGGCTAAACAAGCCCAGTTCCTTCAGTCTCTCCTCATAAATGTACTCTAGCCCCTTAATCATTTTCATTGCCCTCCACTGTACTCTCTCCAACTTGTCCACATCCTTTCTATAGTGGGGGCCCCAAAACTGGACACAGTGTGGCCTCACCAGTGCCGAATAGATGGGGAATAATCACTCCCCTCAATCTACTGGCAATGCTCCTTCTAAGGCAGCCCAATATGCCATTAGTCTTCATGGCAGTTAGGGCCCACTGTTCACTCATATCCATCTTCTTGACCACTCCAGGTCCTTTTCTGCAGAACTGCTGCCTAGCCAGTTGGTCCTCAGCCTGTAAGCAGTGCATGGGATTCTTCTGTCCTAAGTGCAGGACTCTGCACTTGTCCTTGTTGAACTTCATCTGGTTGAGTTAAAAGCCAAAGAATATCACCATTGACATGAGCACACTAGAATTTGTTCTGCTGGTCCTTTTCTGAACATTCCACCTACATCGAGCATGCCTCTAGACCCCACGGCACCTTCTGAAGTGTGTACATACAAAACAAACAGAGCTTGCACTCCAGACAGGACAATGGCAAAACAGATTAACCTATTACATCTGCTGTTGCTTTCTTCCATCAAGACACCCTTTGACCTGGGTGCAAAGAGCTCAAAGACCATGCATTCTAACCACACCCACTCCACTTGTTAGTGTTAATAATTCTGTGCACTTCACAGTTCTTATTATTGATCAAGATCTTCTACTCCGACTCTTCCTCCATGATGAAGATGAGGTAACTCAAATTTGAAAGGTCACATGTGGCCATTTCTGCAAGAACCTTGAACAGAACCTAAGTTCAGAATATGTTAGATTTATGTCTTATCCGTCTAGTCACATTGCCTTTCAGAATCAATACTTAACCTAACCGCTTAGCTACGATGTCTGTCAAAATGGGGCTACACCTTTTCAGGACCTACAGATGAATGAGCACTATGTAAACACAAAGCATTTTTAGCAAATGAATAGCACTCAAGAGCGCGAACGCAATCCTTTGCTCTAACCACTAGACCAAAACTCCCATTCTAGAGCCAAAAGAGAACCCAGGAATTCTAATTTCCAGCTTCTAGTGATGTCTAGAAAATACCCGGCTAGCAAAATGTAGATCATGTCCCCTCTGGTGGCGAGAGTACATTGCGAATAATTGTCTACTACTGGTTCCACTTAAAGGAGCTGCTCTTTTTTGTTCAAATGGTTGAGGTATGTGGTATGGATCTGAATGTCTTGGATGCAAACACTGATGGCTCATGTGAGCAGCTATTATAGTTACAGATAACAGAATTTCTTTGGGGGGGTTCAGTTTTCTTTTTAAAAGCAAACAAACTACAAAACTCACCCAAAAAATATGTGGAAAGAACATTGTTATGATGTCAAAGTCAAACACTAAATGTTAGAAAATGCCAGGATTATGATCATCCGTGTAACCCTATTTCTGCCCTCTTATGCATATGCATCATGATACAAAGAGCGCCATTCTTAAGAAAAGACACAACAAGCAAGTTTAAGAAGGACAGATGGATTGTAGGAGAAAGGATGAGTGATAGGAAGACATGGTCACAATTAGCATGTTGAATAAAACAAATAAAATATATTTATAGCCTCCATCTCCACTGACCATCTGCCTAGATATTAGCAGACAGCAATTAACTTGGTAGAAGAAAGGATAATGGGAGAACCTTAAGGAGGACAGAGCAGTTGCGTGGGTTGTCTTTGGAGCACCAAGGGAAGGTCTAATTCACCCTTTACCCAGAATGATCACCTCCCACCCATATCCTCAGATACATTGACAGACAAAGGACATGAAGAAAATCTGTGCTTGGTACATCTAAGGTGTGTGTTGCCATAGTCACAGAGTATCTTATGAGTTGGGCAACTGATCTGTGCCACTGGAGCTGAGAATATGATGTGAGATAGCAATCAGTCAAAGAGATGAGATTTCAATTTAATTTCAGTGGAACCTTTCATCTAAGTTGTTAACGGTTGAGAAAGGCTTTTAATAAAATGGGGCAAATTGTGATCTCATTTGCTGTAACTAACAGTATCTTTACAGACATACTCTCTGATTCCAGACACAAAGGAACGGAAAATTATTGGATTAATGCTAATCTCATAATTGATGCACTCTAAATTTAGTCTGCTAGTAATGTGAGATAAGATCTTAATGTTGTGTATTCAGCACAACAACTGCTTGCCTTTTAGAACAGCCTGTCATTTCTCTGAGAAATTGGACCGTCCAATATTCCCAAATTGGAACATCCCCAAACGTTGAGGCATTTCTGTTCAGCACCTGAAATTTGCAACTTGGATACCACCATTAGTTTTTTATCATTTATATTTTGATAATCCCTACAGACCTCTACCAGCTCTTGGCCTTATTGTTCTGTCTGCTGACAAACATGTAGTAAAAGATAGTCACCACCCAAAGAGTTTATAACCTAGAAAATGAGGCATAACAAGAGGGTGAGACAAAGGGGTGGGGAGGTGGAAGGGTTGGCAAGGGAACAGAAGAAATAGAATGTTGTAGCACTGATGATCTGTGTGCATAACTCCTAGCCAAACAGCCACAGTTATCAACCCATACCGCTAGTAAACCCAGATCTGATTCCCTCTGAACTTTGGATGCAAATTTGCATCTCAGACCTGTCCCGAATTTCCATTCCAATCATCCAAAGTGATACATAAATATACAAAAATGATAGAGCAGTCCTAGTTCAGGGGGATTCCAAATCCTGGCCTCCTCCAATTCTGCTTCAGTAAATTACTAGAGCTTGGTGAAGGCACTGAGAGACATTTCATGCAACATTTGCTGCCATCTTTTACAGTTGCTAAGGCCAGAAGGGACATCTGTGATCATATGGTCAGCCCTCCTTGTTTTGCCTGATTTTTGAATCCCCAATGTTTAGATTTTTCAGGAGTTTGGATATTTTTCACTTTGAAGCATGCGTCTGGGAGGGAGAGGGGAATCTCATCTTTGAATTTCTTCCTAAAGGCAGCCTGGTCTAATGAGCTGTGCACATGTCTGGGAGCCAGGAATTCAGAATTCAAATAAGTCCCCACTCTGCACCCTTAGAATTTCACATGCAGGAATACAGGGGTATATTTTAAACCAGAAATTCTTTGATCAAATTCACAGTGCAGTAAAAGAAATCCCCTATACCAGTAGAATTTTAAGGCTTTACCTTGTCAATCGTTGGAATAATAATCGTGATAGTTTCTAACACTAAATAATATTTAGCACCTATGCATAGATTTCCAGGGTCACAGACTGCGTCCAAAGTATCTTTATTGTCTCACTGTTTCCTTATGCTCCCCCACCTGTCTGTGTCCACCTGTTGTCTCTTGTTTTATATTTGGATTGTGAGCTCTTTGGGGCATAGACCATCTTTTTGTTCTATGTTTGTACAGCACCAAGCATAAGGGGGGCCTAGTCCAAGGGCAGGACATCTAGACACTACTGCAACAAAAATGAAAAATAATAATAAATATTCACTTAAGAATGCTGGTGATATCTTACCTAGGGCTAAATCCTTCAACCTTTAGGTTTGGTTCAATTTACCTAAATGAAGACATCAGGTTTTGCCCCCTACCAGTCTGTATCAGCCTAAAGATGGTAGAATCCAACTGTACTTCTTTACATGAATGCATTCTCTAGTCCTGATCCTGTAAAATGCAGAATATGTCTAACACCCTTAACATTATTTTGATATATTGTCATCCTAGAACTCCTCTTTTTCCCAGGGCACTGCCCCAAAGATCTTACAATCATAGAATCATAGAATATTAGAGTTGGAAGGGACCTCAGGAGGTCATCTAGTCCAACCCCCTACCCAAAGCAGGACTATCCTCAGCTAAATCATCCCGGTGAGGGTTTTGTCAAGCCTCATCTTAAAAACCTCTAAAAATGTACAATGTACAATGTACAAATGAGGCCTCTACAATGTAAGGCCTCAGTTCAGTATTTAATTCCCATTCAGCAAATCATTTAAACACATATATAAATTTAACCATGCGCTTAAATGCCATCAATTTCAATAGGATTTGGCATTTATTTAAGGCTGTTAATGAATAGGAATGGGACCTAATCTGACAAGACAGACAAAAGGCATGAGAAAGGAAGTGCTGTTATCCCCATTTTGCAGATGGGTAAACCAAGGCTCAGACCAATTAAGTGACTTGTTTAAGATCACACAGGCTATCTGCAGCACAGTCCAGTCCCACAGCCCAACCACCAGAGTATCCCATTCTTACAAACCAAGAAACAAAGAAAGCGAGTGAAATGTCAAAGGTGACAATGTAGCAACTTCAGGGAGAACTCATTTTCCAAAAGGTCCTGCACAAAGGCTCTTTGAGAGCTGCTGTCATGGCACATATGTATGTTCCCCTGCAATAAGCCTCTTACGCCAGTGCAGTCTCGGCCAGTGCAGGGGTCTGCTATGCTGGAGGGCTGCTTTATTTTTAGTTGTACTCGTTGCTATGCCATGAATTAAAACACAGAAGTGAGACAAGATGTGTTTTTACCACTATGATTATGTTTTATCAGTAATGTTACCCTGCGGCAGCGTTAACTGCAAGCAGTAGCTCGATCCTTGTAGTAATAATCACAGTAGGAAGAGGAGACCTAATGCTATTTTTTTCCAGTGGTTGTTCAGAATAAACAGCCCACTGTACTTAGGCTGAGCAGCATTGGATTTTTATTTTTGATTCCAATTTTGACAGATAACATCAATGCTTATTTTCAAGCATTTAAAAATATTTATTTTAATCTTCACGATTGTGCAAAATTATTATCTTTAAGCAATTTTTCTACTTTTAGCTATTTAAATGTTCCCAGTTGTCAAAAGTTATGGAAGAGTCAGACGGAGATGTCAGAGACTTACTATTTAACGACAGAAAACACTCAGGTTAAAAAAACTTTATAACTGTTCAAACACAAATTGTCAACACATCAAAATATACAAACTAAATATCCTTAAGTCAAATGCTAATAATTTCTCATGCAGCATTTTTCTTACTTTGCCTCTTTGCAAACTTTGATTATCGATGGAAATATTTTTTCGCTGGTTTGGATGTCTACAATGAAATCAACATTTGCTGATATTTACCAATAATATTACAAAGCCTAACTACATTGGGTCAGATAAAGCACAGGCAGTCACATAGAGCCCTCATCACTCTAGCATCTGAGCAGTTCATAATATTTTTAATGCCTTAATTTCCATAGCACCCCAGTGCAGCTTGAAAGCACTATCATTCAGGCTGTGGTTTTTTAAAAGGAAATGTTAATACATTCCACAGCAGACGTGTGGGAGAACAAGGTTGGCGCAGAACAAGGGAAGGAATTGGAGAGCAAGCCCACCCTGTACTCATCTCACAGTGGTGGTTCCTGTCTCACGGGGCTGGGCCCAGATCCTCACATCCAGGGTTGTGACCCAGCCCATGTAGTCGCAAAACCACTGAGGTATGGAGCATCTGCCCATATCTATGGAGAAGTGGATGCACCAAATTCACAATTACTGGGAACACCATGAAAGAATCATAGCTTCCGCTATCACCACCATTTTCAAGATGGTGAACTGAGACACAGAGAAATCTTTCCCAGCCTCATGCAGGACATTTGCCGCAGAATAGAGAATTGAACCTGAGCTTCCTTCAAACGAGGCTCATCCTCTAGACAGTGGCCATCCTTTCTCTCTATTCTCCTCTTAGACACACTGCTGTTCAGACACAGCGTGTCTGACCTATGTGGTCAGCTATGTGCTCTGTACAATGAGTGACTCCTGGAGCTATGGAGATGTAAAGCCAGCTGATGATCTGGCCCGTTATTGATTTGGACGCTCCATGCTGCAAAACATATTTCTAGAACTTAAAATTTTTTGACACATTTTTTCAGTGACAAATGCAAATTCAGTGACACTGAAATATTTCATGAATTCATGTCAGTTTTGTCCAATTGTTTACTGAGAGGAAAAAATACCAAAATGTTCCCCCCAAAAGTCTAAACATTTCCTTTCAATGTTTTCAAGATGAGACGTTTGGAGATTTTTGATTCCAAATAACATTTTGTTTCAAAGTCTCCTTTTTTCTTTTTTAAATTAAAATATTAAATGTCAAAATGAAAATGAAACATTCATTTGACCCAAAATGATTGTTTTTTAAGTCTTTTCAGTTTTAAAAAAGTGCTTTTGGCTCTACCTGAAATTATATTTTATTTTTATTTTTCAAAATTACCAGAGAATGAAAAAATCCATTATTCACCCTGCTCTACACAGGTGCCCAAGTTTGAGGTGTTCTACATGGGGGATGCTCTATTAGAGATATGGACTGGCTGTGAAATTTGGATCTAGGTTTGGAATTTGTACTCCCACCAACCTTTGGGGTGGTTCCGACTTCAAGTTTTGGTTTGGGCCGAGCCACGGGTTATATACTAAAATGCCATCTTCTTTGGCAACAGAGGGTTTGTTTGTTTAATATTTTTGTTCCCAATATCTTTGGGACGCATACTCAGAAGAGTATATCTGAGATCTGGGAGCACCGTGGTGCAGCTCTTGTCCTGGGGTGGCTGTTTATCTGGTTGGTTTTCTGCAGTATTTGATTTTGGATTTCCTCTCCCTGGACCCAATCCAACACCCACATAAGTCAGTGGAAAGACTCCTAGTGATTTTAATATAAGCTGCATTAGACTTTAATAGCTGCACCTTCCTGAGAAGACGGGATTGTTTTTAACTAGCAGAGCATTACGATGGGCATGTGGGCTGTTACTCATTATTATTAATACTGTAGGAAGAGCTAATGGCACGTTTGCAATTGTACCAAACACAAAGGGCCAGATCTTCAGCTGCTATGAATCATCATGGCTCCATTGGCTTGTAGTGGTGCTGATTTTCATCTGTAGAGCATCTAGCCCAATATATAGACATTCCTACCTCAAAGACCTTACAGTCTAAGCTAAATAAAGAGTAGGGAGGATCTATTGGGAATTCTCATTGCGGTACAACCATCACTGAAGAATGAGCAGCTGTGTCTATCCCATATCACATTCTGTTCCTATCAATGCTCATGTAGTGAAGGGCACATCAGAATGTCCTCTCACCTCTGCTGAATTGGGCGGTGGACTCAGATAAAGAAAATTACTTTTCTAAATCGGTCGATCTATTTGCTTCTGGTAAGGTGTTTTCCCCCCCTTCTCTCCTGCATCTCTTTATTTGGCTTCCCCTTTTGAAAGTGAATTGCATTTCTTCTGCTCGTGTTGCCACAAAAATTGCCTCAACTTTAATATGATCACTCACAAAATAATTTAATGTGATCACTCACAAAAATAATTTCCTCAAGCATTGCAATTATAGAGTTGATAATGAGAAACCTTAGTGAGCATATACTGTATTAGATTAAATATAGGCCAAGAAACACACCCCTGTTCCATTTTAATCACCGCTGCAATGCTAGAGAGATTAGCAAAGCACCAAAACGTAATGTGTGATGAAACTGAAATAGCTTTGTACAAAGAGTTGGTGCAATGCATTTGTGTGCAGGTACACAACTGTTTTCCCCTAAATTGTGGGAGATCATCTCTATGTGATATTTAACACAGCGGGGTTGTAAATTTTCCAGTGGAACTTTTTGGTCAGAAAATGCCATTTCATTGAAATAAAAACTTTCCACAGCAATGTGTCTATTTTGACAAAGGTTTCATTAGGAAAAAAAAAACCCCAAATAAAGCATTTCAATAAGGCCCTGATGGAACATTTTGGGGTTTTGCTTTGAAACAACTTTTAATTTAAAAATGTTATATTATATTCATTATATAGGCATATATATAATTATGTCAAAATATAAAACAAAGAGAGTCAAAATCAGAAGAGAACACTTCATCTGACCCAGAACAATGTTTTTTTCAAAACTCTTGTTTTGTGAGAAATTCTCATTTATTTATTTATTTATTTGGTTTTGCTCAAATTCAGGATGAAAATAAATTTCAGAATTGCCTGCAAAACAAAAATTCCTGTTTCTGCACAGCTTTAAGGACAGTCCTATTGGACCATGTTTCCATGATTGCCAAGGTGTTTGCTGGAATGAAGCCTTGCTCTTTTAACAAGTGTGATTGTCCCTGTCAGTAAGCTCTGCGCCGCTGCATAAACTCTTGAATAATGGAAGAGGCACAAATGATTTGTTCTTTCATATAGTCCATCTACCAGTGGAGGTTTATTCCTTACTGTCCCTTTAGGCTCAGAGCTTGTCTACATTTAAAATCCTATAGTGGCACAACTGCACTGCTTTGGTGCTTCAGTGTAGACACTATCTACGCCAACAGGAGGGATTCTCCCTTTGGTGTAGGTAATCCAGCACCCTGAGAGGAGGTTGACTTAGCGCTGTCTATAACAGGGGTTAAGTCGGGATATGTACATCTCTCAGGCGTGTGGATTCACCCCTGAGAGATGCAGCTATACCAATGTAAACTTCTAGTGTAGACCAGGCCTCAGAGTCTCATAGAGGGCTGAGGAATTCGGAAGACCAATCTCCAAATGGGAATTGGGCATTCAAATCCCTTAGGTAACTCTGAGGCTCTCAGTCATAGCCTTTTATCCAATTTTTGTTTTAAATTCCCACGCGATGGAGCGTTGCAGGAAGGTCTGATGGCCAGCGGGCCTAGTGATCAGATTGTGGCCCTACAGTTTCTGCCGGCCTACTCCTCCCAGAGTAGGAGCTCAGATGTGATCTCAATCAACCCTGCGTGCTTTCATTGTTTCTCCAGAGGATCTGACACTCCAGAGGAGCAGGAGGGAGTGGGATGGGTTGAGAGGAAACAAGATAAGGGTCCCATCCTCTGCACCAGGTCCTAACCTAGGTCCCGAAAGATTTATCAGAGTGTCCCACCCTGAGCTATCCTAAACTATCTTACCCCTTGGATCATTCCTACCAGTCTGGAGCACCTCAGTTCATGGCTCGGTCACTGGCTTAGCGGACTCGGCTCAGTCTCTTAGTGCCCTGTGCAGTTAATCTCTCTCAGCCTTCAACTCCCAAAGAGGCAGGGATCCAAGTCCCTGCGGCTAGAGCAGCCTTCACAAAGCCGGTGCCTCTCTCTGCACAGCTCTCAGTGTCAACTTTCCTTCCCAGTGCCATTTACAGCTCATTTCCCGCCTCTCCTGGGCTCCCAGTGTCCGTTTAAACTGTTCTCCACTGGGAACGTGCTCTGCACCTGCTGAAGGATGGGGCCTCCCCAGCCCAGTATTGCTCTACTCCCCACCCTGGTTCGATGTGGGGCCTGAAGAGCCCATCACATCGATTTTCCTCTGCTTCCCTGAGGAAACCATTTTGCAGCCTAATAGAACATACCTTATGTATGTCACCCCATTAGTCCTAGTCATGTCCCCCATAAATATACTCCCCATAAATAACCACTCTGCTTCCTTGGTGTTTGCACCCGCACCATATTTGTGCACTGTTCTGTCCCCTGCCTCTTATACAACTTATACATCTACAGCCAGATCCTGCTCGTTGCAATCGGTCCTTCTCGTACACCCAGCCCCCCACCCCCCTGATCCTTTCTGTTGCTTCCCATTTGTCACGATCTTTCTGGTAGCGAGGTTCCCATTGCATTATTTCAGGTGTATTCACCCCAGCGCCTCGGGGAAGGAACTCTTCAGTCCTCGCTCTGGGATGTGATCTTTCTGTGTACTCAGCCCAAAATGCCACTGACTTTTTTTACTGCCTCGGGGCCTGATCCAAAACTTCCTGAAGTCAGTCGGAGTCTTGCCATTGGCTTCAACTGAAGTCTTTGGACTTTGTTGTGCTAGTTTAGTGGTCTACATGCTCTAAATCTCCTTCAGCATTACTGCTTCCCAGAATTCTCCTTGCCATTGAACGTCTGTGTGTGGATTATTCCCTCCCACCCCTGTCTGTATTAGCAGCATTTTCCCAAGTGTAGTCTCTTTTTTTAGTTTCTGGCTATGCTTTTCATCTGTCTAGGTTGCCATGAATTTCGTCTCTTTCATGGATATTTGGGAGGCCTCAAAAATTGAAGCTCTGTGTTGTCTTCATGAACATGGAAGGTCCGTGGGTGCCTTTCAGACTACTGAGTTCTGCGTACATAGCTCGGGGAGTCCTTCAGGGCATGAGATGTTATTACTATTAGGTGCTCAGATACCACAGTCGGGGATGGCTGTATAAAATCCTAAAATAAAAGCCTAGATAGATAGATATAAAGTAAAGCCAAGTAGCCACTAAGAAGAGAGGCATGTTTCCTCCTGCTGTCTGTACGTTAACCATGTTCAACTAAAATAGCCTCTGCTAGTTCGCTCTCTTCTATTTAATGTAACGCACTGAAACAGAAATCCCACTCAGAGAAGTCCATCACACTGTACCTCCCACTCTTACTTTGGTAGCAGGACATTGCATTATGCACTGCCCTAAGAATTTAGGAAACTCTCAGTGCTGTAAGCTATGAGTTCTCCTTTACCATTTGCTGCTTCTTGTCTGTCCGAGGTGGATCACGTGTAATGGAACTTTATAACTGTTCCTTAACCGCCATGATCAATAAAACTGCTTTTGCTAGAGCTGGGCTGAGTTAATGAAAGTGGTTCTTCTCCCTGTTATACTATAGAGCCTGGCAAACACCGCACTTAGACGCTGCAGCTCGGTAGCTGCAAGTGTAAATTGAGTTCTACATAGAATGTTGACTTACCTGGGAACAATGGCTCTGATTCTCCATTGTCTTGCACCCTGTGTTGTTCTTTACACCTGTGCAAAGTGACTCTATATCCCCAGCACTAGAGAATTCTGATTTGAAAGCATTTTTACACCCACTCACTTTACACGGATGTAAAGCAGTAGAGAATGAAACTTAATGTCTTAGAGCCAAATTCCGGCCTTTTTGAAAGCAATGGGAACATTTCCAGGGTCTATAGGGCTGGTAACTTTGTATCAGAGAGGAGAATTCTGCCCTAAGAGACCCCAGTATGGGTCTACATGGAAACTGTATGCAAAAAAAATCAATGCTGGAGATTTTCCTTAATTTTGTCTGCAGGCTTATGCACCAAACACTAATTTACCAGAAGATGGATTGTCTTAACCTTTTAAGGAATAATGTGGAAGCTCCATCTGTTTTAAAAGAGACCCATCCTAGCCAGCATGCACACCAAATGGATTAGTTAAAGACACTGCTTCCAGGCAGCACAAGTTGAATAGACCCGCCAGTATCCGGTAGCTCATTAATGCACTTGGAAAACTTGGTTGATATCACCCTTTGAGCAGACCAGTTTTTATGAATATATCTTAGTTAAGCCTGACTCTAAACCAGATAACAAATATTAAGCATGGGTGAATGTAGCATTACTTATCGTCTCTCTTAGACAAAATGCTGACTCTCAACAGCCACCCAAGGGGCTTGAACACAGAACTCATGAAAGACAATAAGGTGGAGGGTAGACAAAACCTGAAAATAATATGTCCTTTAAGTTACCATCCACTCAGTAGAACCGTATTTCTTGGGTACAATGTTAGGTCTTGATCATGGAGACGCCTATGCATGTGCATAGCCTCACTGAGCTCATTTCAGTATTGCAGATTGCAATATACGCAGACAAGACGGTCAGGGGGGAAACAGAGAGGTGAAGTGACTTGCCCAAACGCCCACAGCAGGTCAGTGGTGGAATCGGGAATTGAACCCATTGTGAGGATTCACATGGACAAAGTTACTTAGATGTGTGTGTGTGTGCAGAATTAGGGCCTCACGATGCTTGCAGGAAATAGGGTTCTACTGAGAAGGATGGCAACTTAAAGGAAATATCTGTATAGGTTTGTGAGGTTTCTGCTCTCCTGCCCCCATTTGTCGATAGTGAGTTTGGTATACAAAGCCCTTGGGTTGGTGTTCTTACTGTAAGGAACATTTCTGTGGGCAGGTTAAGTCTTTGGCAGTAAAAGAAACTGCTGTTGTCCTCTTTCAGCTTGAAGCCATCCCATTTCACACTGACAAGCAAGACTTTTCCCAGATTCCAGGGTGCAAGTTTGAGAAGGGGTGAAACGTGATTCAAATGCTAATGTTTCAAGAGGAGTCGTCGCCTGGGCTAGACCTGACAGCTGCAGGACTGGGAATGCATCCCTGGTCTACACTTAACATTCTAGATCAACTTATATGTCCCTCAGGGGTGTGAAAAATGCACTCCCATGAGCGCCATAGTTAAGTGGACATAACCTCCAGTGTAGACGCAGCTAGGGCCACAGAGCCATTCTTGCGTCGACCCGGCTGCAGCTGCTCAGGGGGAGGGATTGCCTACATCAACAGAAAAACCCCTTCTGCCGAGGGAAGGAGTGTCTACACTATTTTACTGCAGCAGCATAGCCACAGCTGTGCCACTGTAGGTCCAGTAGTGTAGATGTGCACTCAGCGTTCCTTACAGACAGTATGCCTTCAGGAGACTGGAAGACCAAGGGGCAGTGTTCAAAGCCAGCTGTCTTGGTAGGGAGCCCTGGTGAACAGGCTAATCTCCCCTACAGCCTATAACATATTAGCAACGTACCATTTGGACAACCCAGGCTGTGCACAATGGGGAAGGAGTACAATCCAGTGGTCAGGGCACTGGCCTGGGATCAAGAGACCAAGGTTCAATTGCATGCTCTGCCACAGCCTTCCTGTGGGACCTGGGACAAGTTACTTCCCAGCTCTGTGCCCCACCTCCCCATCCAGAAAACGGTGATAATAGCGGTGTCCTATCTCCCAGGGGTGTTCTGAGGATAGATGCGTTAAAGATTGCGAGGCTCTCAGATACTATCATAACAGAGATCATTTAAGTACCCTACGTAGACTGTAATCATGAAAACCTAAGAGAGGGGAAGTTATGGTTTGCGTGTTTTATATTATATCTGCCCATGGGAAATTATTGGTCTGCCATTATTATGCATTATATCCCTCAAAAGGGAGAGGAAAAGGGCAGTTTCATACAATAATGAAATTCCAAAAGTTCCCTCTTCCTCAGAAATTTTCAGATCTCTGACTTTATTTTTAACTATGTCTGAAAATGGAGCACACACCTAAAGAACACACCGAAAGGTGGAATTATAGGGGGCTGAGGACGTAATCACGCAATATAGGGTTGACCAGTGGAAGCACATTGCAGGTTGGTCGTGACTGAGAGCTGTTACCATTAGAGGGCAGTTTAGTAGTCAATGAGACAGAAGTCTGGGGCCTTAATCCAGTTTCCAGCACACTGGTGTCAGAATGATTAATATCACTGATGATTAGCTCACCAGGAGTCTCAGAAGAGAGACCAAGAATAAAGTGATCACATAGAAAGAAGTCTCCTTTCTTGTGATGTAGCCAGGGCCCAGGACCTATGATATGGGTCTGCTTGGAGTCATTCAAACAGCATGTTCCTGGTGCAGTTATGAGGCAGGTGGGAGGAAAGAACTGTGAACCAGACCCAGATTTGCAGGCACGAAGTAGCATTTGAAAGGTTTGCAAAGCTACTGACCTAGCAAATTATTCAGCTGTAGACAGAAGACCTTTGTTTTCATAAATCAAGGCCCTAGAGGATTAAGCTTGATCACCAAGGGATTGTATGTTGTTACATCTCTAACAACTGTCATTGGTGGTTGAACCTAGAAGCACCTCTAAAGCCAGTGCATGATGCTGTATAGCTTGATCAAAAGGCCTAACTCCCCTAGTTGGCAGTTGTAGCAGTCTCATATACAGTCTGGATTGTTATGTTTCATGGCATGCAGAGCAGTTAGACAAAAACATAAAATACGCTTGATGGAAGATGGCAACCTGGCACTACATTAGTTTTTAGAATTCAGAATGAGAACACATAAGAACCCCAAAATCAGGGAGGGACAAAACAGGCTTGTCCCTGAAATAGAAAGTCACAATTTTACCCTACTTCAGTGTATGCTGGTGTCTGCTAACTGTGGCTAGGTCTAGATTACATGCTTCCTTACAGAGCCTCCCTCGCCTGCAAGCAGGACCAGGGAAACCCCCTGAAATTTGAAGTTGCAGCTTACAATTTTGACACAGTTTTCAGTACACCACATGGGTCAGGCACAGAGTAGGACGCACAACATACAATAAACCCTGGTTTATATGTTATAATAATCTCAAAATGGATCTGCTCCTGCTCCTGTTTAATTTGCATTGACTTCAATGGCACCAGGATTGGGCCTCGTGTATCTGATTAAATGAGGCTTTGTTCTTCAAACTGTTAATTTCAACTCTAATAGCTCCGTTTTCGTCTTCTTTTTTCTTCCCCCCCATGAATTAAAACCAGTGGCTGGTGCCCCTGAAACAGACACTCTGCCATGCCGTGGGATGCAAATCGGTGACAGTGGGAAGGGAACTGGAGAGAAAGATCCCTTAGTGGTGACCTTGTAAAATGCAGCATTCAGCTAGGAGGGCTAAGCAGGTGCAAGGACAAAGCCAAGTGTCCCGAGGTGGGAGATGGAAAGTGATGGACAGAAAATCAATGATTCTGCTGGATTCTACAAGGAACCATATATCCTTTTCTCTCCACCACTTGGCAACAGCTGTCACTTATACCTCTGAATCGGCTAAATCAGCCTGATTTCTTTTTCCCCTGACAAATGATAGGAAATTCCTATTGAGAACCAGGGCATATGGATGCCGAGATGTGAACGGACGTGGAGGGAGCTGAAAAGCACAAGCGCTGCTGATAGCAGCCTGGATTTCGACTGTAAGCTCCTCTTGTGCTTTTGTACAGAGCCTCAAACGATGGGGCCCGGCCCCTGATGAAGGCTGCTCCTGTGATACAGATAAATAATAATGTCTCGGGGGGTTAAGGATTTTTTGGGGGTGTAAGGATGATTCAGTGCTACTAAAATGCAGCTGTAAGCCAAGGCCTTGGCTTGCTCTTCTCACTGGAAGGAGCTACGGGGATGCCAGAGCTCTGTGAAAGAATCCTTCAAAGGCTATGCTGGTGGCCTTCTCCGTAACAGGGACGACGGTACCTGTCGCACTGAAGTCAGATGCTGTCATTTCCTCCCTGTTAAGTGACTTGCAATGAGGCAGACACCCAAGTGTGGGTGAGTCACTCACCACTGCCCAAGTGGCCAGTTAAAGGTAAAATAGGGTCAGATTGTAACAAAATTTCAGGCAAACAAAAAATTCCCCATCCAAACACATCAAAGCGACCTGCCCATCCTTTGCCCCTAGCATACACTCCAGATAGGTTACTATCTGCCTGCTACTTCTGAGTCCTTGGTCCTCCTCCCAGTTAAGGCAGCCCAGGCCAATAGGCTGCTATCTAGGGTGGGATTTTCAAAACCGCTGAGGGAACTTTGATGTCCACTTCCCATTAGAAATTAATATTTCTATTGGAAATTAATTCCATTAGAAATTATCCAGACGGGGTAGCCATGTTAGACTGTATACAGCAAAAACAAGAGTCCTGGAGCACTTTAAAGACTAACACCTTTCTGCAGGCATAAGCTTTCATGGGCTGTAACCCACTTCGTCAGATGCAGGGAATGGAAATCAGATAAGGTGTGTGTATATATATACCCACCAAGGGGAAGGAACAGCAATTGGGGGGGTAAGTAATAGCCAAGTCCATACAATTAGAGTAGCTGAGGCCTATTCACAACCATTGATCAGAAGGGGAGAATGTGTGAACGGTGACAATTACTTCTTGTAATGAGAGAACCATTCCGAGTCCCTAATCAGACCCAGTTTGATTGTGTCAAGTTTGTATGAGTTCCAGCTCTACTGTTCCTCGCTGAAGTCTGGTTTTGACGTTTTTGTGTAGCAGTACAGCAACTTTCAAATCAGCTACAGAGTGTCCTGGGAGACTGAAGTGCTCTCCGACTGGTTTATGGACGTTACCATTTTTAGGTCTGATTTGCGTCCATTCATTCTTTTGTGTAGTGATGGTCTGGTTTGGCCAACGTACATGGCAGAGCGGCATTGCTGGCACATGATGACATAGATTACATCAGCAGATGTGCAGGTGAATGAGCTTATAGACTCATAGACTCATAGGTCAGAAGGGACCAATATGATC
>ML675616.1:7961825-8076117 GCA_007922155.1 Mesoclemmys tuberculata | reverse complement strand
CAGGGAGTTTGCACAGGGCATTAATCAGGGGAGAATTTAGCGCCATGGATTTAAAAGCAGAATTATTTCTTCAGCTCTGCTATGATGGCCCACTGGAACACAATACTTCGTCTTCTGTTTGACTTCAGCATAAGTACGTTGTTTAGTGCTTGGCCCGTTCAGGACCCTAACCCTGAGATTATTACAACCGCAGTTTGGAGCCCATATTTTCAAAAGTTCCTACTAGTTGTAGGAGCCCAAGTGGAGATAACTGGGTTTCATATCTAGAAGGACCTCCCTCTTTGGGGTTCAACTGGAGCTGTGGGTTCTCAGTGCCTCTAACGGACAGGCCTCTAGGCCCTGATTTTCACAAGGGGTGAGCACCCGCAACTCCCAGTGAGCCCAAAAGTGGGCTCTGGTGCTCAGCAATGCTGAAATTCAGGTTTTTAGGCCCAGAGCCTCTGAAGTATTTGGGTTCCTGATTTCCACTGAAATCAATGGGAGTTAGGTACCTAAATACTTGGAGGATCTGGACCTTAGTGTTTCAAGTCACTTGCCCAAATTAGGCCCTGATTCCACACATATGGGCAGACAGGACACTCTCAATAGGATATGGTGTAGGCACAGGGCTCCCCACCCACATGGAGTCAACTGGAGGATGGGGGCCTTCCAGTGCACATATGAGAGTTTGGGCCTGAAATGTAACTTTTCCTCTTCGATATTGTATATTTCCTCCTTTGCTCGACTTGGGCAGTCCCACTACAAAGGTCAAATTCCCTTTCTGGGCTGGATGAGGGCATTGACATTCAAAGATCCACGAGCCCAATGAGCTTTGTTTTCATCAAAGTTCACAGAATTCTCAAACTCATTAATATAACTTGCTTTGAATTACAAAGCCACTCCCCCACCCGTAAAGGCTAATTCAATATGTGTTATTACTTTTCTGTTTCCAGGTGGATTTTTGAAGGTGTTGGTTTTGACCTATTGTAAATGATTTGGGATCTTCCTCCAAGAAGTCATGTCCCTTCTCAAGCCAGATGCCCCAGTTGCAATCAGTGGAGGGACCCATACTGGACCTCCCTTGACAGGTAAGAAAGAACAGCTAACAGGGCTTTCTGCACAGGGAACTTTTGACTTAGGAAAGCACATCTGCTCTTGATCCGTAAGACAGCGTTTCAGTTCAGAGCATGCTGCAACGCCCATCTATTTAAAAGGCATTCCATGTGGTTGAGGGTTTGGGGTTTTGGTGTAGCTTCTCTGAGGAGGATCTGAGGGATTTTATTTAATTAAATTTAAATTTGAGGGCTAAAACTATTTGAGATACCTCTTAAAATAATGCCCTAAGATCAGATCCTCAGCTGATGCAAATCACTTTAGCTCCATTGATTCAAAAGAGTTACATCTGTGTACACCACCTGAAAATCAGTGACCTACACACCAGGAATACAATTTAATGCCAACAGAGCATTGCATTACCCTATAAAACTTACTGTTGACATTACTGGGCCCATTATTATGACATAATTAAATTTTAATCACATGAATAAATATGCCATTGTCTTAACACCACCTTCATGAACCACCTTACTTACACTGGGGAATCTGTGCCATGTCTTGCTTTCAGAAAGGACCAAAGATAAAAAGATTCCTCATGTGAAGGGTACATTTAAAAACTGTTAATAAAGGGCTCTAATAAATGGTTAATCAATTATTAGGATCCAACTGCTCAGTACTAGGGCTGGTCAAATATTGGCCATCAAAACTGGTTTTTGTCCAAAAAATAGCTTTTCAAAAAAATGATTTTTAATTTTTTTTTACAGGAAGTGTCTGCTTCCTGTGGAAAGTTTCAATTTTTCATTTAAAAGCTGAATGCCCCAAACCCAAAAAATTTTGATTTGAGTGTGCTGCCACAGTGTCCCATGGGGGCTGTAGTTTGGTTGCCTTGTTTCACTGTTCTCTTCAATTGGCTGAGCTCCCCAGGTGGAGTGAATCTCCCATGATGCACCATGGCCAGAGACTCCAATGATGCACCACCTACCCTCACCAAGAAAGGTAGCTGTGGTGCAGCCTGGGAGATGTAGTCCATTCAGGCAGCACAGCTTATAGAGAAGGGGAACAGGAGGCATCTGAACTACATCTCCCATGAGGCACTTCTGTGGCATGTCAGAATTGAATTTTTTTCATTTTTAGTCAACATTTTTTCATATTTGAATTTTCACTGAAAAATCAAAGATTTCCAGAGGGGAAAAATCATTTTCTGACCAGCTCTAGGCAATAGGATGTCTATAGCCATGGTTATAACCACTTCTAACCTGTTCTACAGATGTGCTTTTAACCATCTATAATGCATACTATTTGTCTGTAACATACTTATAACCTTTATTATTTATGAACCCCTTACAACCTATTTATAAATGGAACTTTCATATAAAGTGGCATGATTAAAAAACAGTGCACTACAGTTTTCAGTCCATGGAATTCCTGGATCTGAACTGTGAATAATTCAACTTGGTACAGGCCTTTGTGAGCCACTTGCTGTAGATGCAAAATTCTGCAGCACAATACTCAATGGGATTAGTGGACTTCTTCGCTGAACTATACTCTTTTTCTCCGCTGTAGCTTAATCTAATTTCTTAATGGTGGTGTAATCTGCACAGATCCCTGGGTTAAGAAGCTGCGATCGCATTTCATGGCTTGTTAATATAAAAATGGACAAATTGAGGCCACTTTGTGGCATGTTAAAGGGCGGATATTAGTCTTTGATTAGATTTCCTGGGCACTTCACAGATTGACACAATCCCCGACTGATTCCTTTTTTCATTAAGGTGAGAGTGGGTGAGAGGAAAGTAGTGTAATCATCTTTCCCCAAATTTGTCTTCACTAGCCAGAGGATTTTACAGATAGATGATAAATCTCTAGCAGCACAGACCCCTGACAGATGGTGGGAGACAGTTTTGAGAATATTTCAAAATCTGCCCTACTTTTGATTCCCCAAATGTTTCTCCTCAGATTTTTTTTTTTAAATAGAGCATTTTCCTACTTTTTCTCCTGAAGACTTATTTCTATTATAATTTATGCTTCCTTGTCCTCCAGGGCAGAATCCAAACACCATTAAAAAAAATGAGAGAAACAACTTCCTAAATTTTAAAGCCGTTTTCTTTCCTGTCTTTGGGCTGAATAGCCAATCGAACAAAAAAGCAAGGAATATTCACTTTCCACGCTCCAGGAAGAAACTGCTTGTGCACGTGCACCCCTTGACAGGGTGTGGAGGCGCTAGGAGTCATATTCATTCTTAAAAAAGGTTGGGCCAAATTGATCCTTTACTTTATGTGAGTAAAGGCTGTGAGATCAGATATTGTCATAATATATGGATCCCATACATTTTAAACAGGAGCTGTTTGTTTTAAAAAAGAAATACCAACTATGAATTCCTCATAGCTTGAGTTCCAGTTTTGTCTCCCTCGTGTACCAGGGAACACACTCTGTCTGGACCGCTATACAGCACTGAGGTCATCTAGTGGTAGAATAATGTATTGCAAGTAAACATGTCAGTACTGGATATGAAGGGTGCATGAAGCAGGGATTTATTACATTTATTACAGCTGTTTTAAAGGAATGGTGTTTAGAATTGTGTGTTTTATGTGGCTTGGGGGACTCTTGCAAACATTAAACTCACCTGGGTTCAGGTTTTGTTGCAAACCCAAATGCCAACCCAGGCTTGCAAATACGGGCCCTGTGTCAAGCTTCTCTGGGACAACTGATGATTTTGCACTAAAAAAAAGATGGAACTCAACAATGTCACAGGGGTTTTGCTTTGAGACCCCACGCCAGTGCTTTAGGTCAAATTTTTCAGAGGGGCACTGTACGCTTCTTACTTTCAGCTATGCTTATTAGCGGCCTGATCCTACACCAGAGCCAATGGAGCAAGATCCAAGCTCTTTTGAAAGTAACTCTTTCAAACTTACCCTTTGTTTACGTGGAAGATTAGTGCTGATTGCGACCATCCATGCAGCAACACTGTTGCTACCCCTAGTAGAAAGGCATAGGTAGAGTTTCCCCTTGTTTCAGCCATGGCTGTTGGGCTGTTCAATGAAGGCCTAAACTCTAATGTCCCCTAGTGGAATGTACAGCTCTAAGCAATACAGTTTATAGCAACAGAATGTGAATATGAGGCAAATTTATTTTACTCGGATTTTACTTACCCTGATATGCTACCAGTTAATAGTAAAATAATACCGAGCTTTTACATAGCACTTTCATCAACAGATCTCCAAGCGCTTTACAAAGGGAGTCAATATCATTCTCACCCTTCTACCAATGGGGAAACTGAGGCACAGAGGGGCACTGTGGCCTACCCAAGTTCACCCAGCAGCAGAGTGACATTTGTGTAGCACGGCTCAGAATTTGCACTTTATAACCTCCACATTTCTACATGCACGTAGGCACTCAAGCAGCGGCATTACTTTTGATTGAATTAATTATTTTAGCATGTCGGCAAGACATCTTTAGTCTAAATCAACAGCCTTCCAAAAGACACATGCTGAGCATTTATTGATCTCTGACGTGGAAGTGTTAAAAAGCTCGGAGCTGTCAGAATTTTAAGATGATACCTCTCCGGAAAGCTGTCTTTTTTTCCTTTCACTAACTTACTGGAATACCTGATGACGGGCAACAGTAAAATATACATCTACGTCCTTTGTAGAGATCATTGCTATTTAATATTGATAGTAAGGTAGCACTTTATGGGTGCCCCAATCAGAGTAAGGTCCCCTTCAGAGAAGCTGCTGTCTACACACATATCCCTAACTGAAAAGATTATGTGGTCCCTAACAAGAGAGCTCACGTCCTGATCCTATCATGTCTCTACCTGCCGTCCTCATATCTAGGGTTTGCCCCAGCAGCACTCCCTGCGGGACAGTGCCCTAAATGGATATCACGTTAATAGATTGGCCAGGTCATCCGCTGGTACAAATCAGCATATGCAGTGCTTAATTTGTGCCATGGCTTGCCAGGGCTGTGCCCTGGAATCTGTAGGCTTGGCAGTTCATAGTCCTGGCACCTCTGGGCTGGCCGCATCAGTTATCCGTGTAAAAAAATTGCTTGATTCTCGGCACCTCTTTCATTACGTATTAAGTGCTGAGCATGCGCCATGGAAGTCAATTGAACTATGTCGATTTACACCTGCTCAGGATCCAGCCTACAACATCACATTTTTATAACTGAACATAGATTATATTTTACTCTGTATCCCCCTTTATGCAGAGTCACAAGCAGGAATCAAACTGTCTTTTCATATATTTACACAACAGTCACCCTGAAAACAATCCAGCTGTGCCTTGGATAGCCAGACAAATCTCACTCAGCATGTGTAACTTCCCTGTATTATAGCTCAGAAAGTGCTGGGAGCACTGAGCTAATGTTATTTAGTTACCAAGGCATCACTGGAAAGTTTTTAAGCGTGGCCACTGTATTAGGATACTTCTTTATTTAAGGGTGCTGAGTACTGCATCAGGGATTAAAGTTCCTTGTGTGTGTGCTGAAAATTGGTTAATCCTTGTTTTAGTGCATTGGATGTTGTAAGGAAAGCAAAAGAAGAGATCACACTTAGAAGCTGAGCTGTAAAGAAACTTACGTGGTGTAATTTACATCCCTGCCTTGGGGACAGTAAAAAGGCTTGTCTTTTGGCCCCAAACACACGCCTAGAATGTCATTTGCAGGAAGTTGCAGTTTCCGAGCAGCCATCTCTGCAACTTGCATTTTTATTTATTTTGCTCCGTGAGGAATGTTTTATTTATTTATTTGTGGCCTCGTGAACAGTCATGACAAGACATTTCTGGTCTGAGCCCAGGCTTCTCTGATGGGCTTTTGGATAACAAAGTATTGATTCTTTGACATCTCTTGGGAGGTGTTTAAATGAAACTGCCCATGGCTCATGCTGAAACAAGGGCAGACTCAGATAGGAGTTTTAATCTTGCGGGCAGCAGATCGACTTTCGTGAAAGACGCCTGTCCAGCCTTTAACAAACTGGAAATGCACAGAACAGCCCATACGCATTTCTTGGCAAAAGGAAAATGGAGCATTGCAGAAGACGCATGCCAGCCTGGAGTTGGCTTTGTATAGCCGTGCACTTGAGGATATACTGGAGGGCTGGGATTGTCCCCCGGGGGGTCATGAACATGTGTCAGGGATCCACACTGCTATTTTTAGCACTCTAGCTCAAACAGGCTGCTGTGTCACACTGTACCGCATGTACACCCTTATTTGTGTATCAATCATGTTCACCCTTAAGGTGTAACTATGTATGATCTGATGCAAAGCATGCCATGTACAGTATTTTTCAAATGCTCATGACATACTGAACATTGTTGTTATGGTAGCATGTTCCCTGCAATGTCATACATATGTACAGATATGAAACTCTGCTGTATCATATCCCCAAATGTGTGTCTCACGTGACTTGAATAGATGCAGATGAACACAAAGCTGTATTTCCATGCCCAGCAGAGGCATGCATACAGAAACAACGGACTGGCCTAAGCACCAGTGAGCAGTTTGGCTCAAGTGGAAGAAATCAAGCCCATTGCCTCCTGATCCCAGGAGGTGGGAAGGAAACTTGTTAAAATAGAGAGGCATCTTTGTCTTGGAATCCATGTATAGTGCAACATGAAGGACACTGACAACTGCCCATAGGGAGGGGCTGGCTGCTAGAGGCATTGCAGCCAGCTGTGTGTAAGCTAAACATCAAGGACTGAAAAGCCACTGAAATATTAAATTTAGCTCAGGATGCACATTACCTTTTAGTTAATTGGGGTCCAATCCTTTTAATCTGTTTTATAATCACTTAAAATCTTGCTGTAGTCAATAAACTTATTTGTTTGCTTTATCTAAAACAGTGTATGTGGACTGATTGTGTGTGGAGTTCTCTTAGAGTGAGAGAGCTGGTGCATATCAATTTCTTTGATACATCGATGGACAAATGTAAAGCATTGCACCCTGCAAACCAGCTATTCTCGGGGTGCATCTGAGACTGGGGGTGTTTGCTGGGGGTCAAGCCTAGGAGCGGCTGGCCAGAGGCACTCCTTCACTGGGCCAGGGACCGATTACTCGCAGGAGGCTGGGCGTGAGCCGACCAGGAGTGGGTGGTTCACACAGCAAAGCAGAGTAAGTCGGGGCCCAGGAGTAAGGAATCGGGGTGACACAGCTACGTGCTGATCCAGATTGCAGGGGGGGAACGTCACACCCGCCAACAGCAATTCGGGGCCCCAGGGCAGACCAGGCCACGGCCCCACTAGAAAGAGATGGCTGAGGTTTACGACCCGGGGTGGTGAGTGAAGCCTCCCCTCAGGCAGACAGACAAGCTCCTTGTCCAGTCTCTTCTGCCTGAGACCCTGCCCGTGCTTCACCCCTGCTCCACCCCAAGCCCCGCCCCTCGAGGGGGCTCGACTAGGGAGAGGGGATGAGGGCCGTGGTGAGCAGCGGCAGGGGCTGAGCGGGGAAGAAGAGGAGAAATGCACGTGGTGAGCAATTGCAGGGAGGCTGAGTTGGGGGAGGAGAAGGAGGGATGCAGCAAGCAGCGGGGCTGGGTGGGACCTGGGTGGAGTATGGGTGAGGCCATGGGCGGAAGAGGTGGACGGGGAATTAACCTCCCCGAGGGGACGCTTTACCCACTGCCCATGGCCCAGGCCTTTTTACATTCCCAGGCCCCTGGGCAATTGCCCCCTTTGTCTGCCCCTGTCGGCAGGCCTGAGCTCCAGCCTCACTAGCATGAGTCCGTCTAGCTGGGCTGAGAGGCTTGTTCCCAGCTGCAGTGTAGACATTCCCCCAGCGCCTGGTGCTCTAACTCTTAGACCACATAACCTCACATGCCATCTAACATCAAACAGAGGCATGGTACAGCGCTGCAGCTAAGCGTTGTGCTCGAGAAGCAGCACCAACGAAAACCAGGACCGCCATCGGTCTTCGCTCCCTTTGACTTTTGTCAATGGCGCGCAGCTGTGTTTCCGTGAAAACAAATTGCAAGAAGGGGGGATAAAACTACTGTTTATAAGAGCTCTTTAGATTGGTGAGTCACCGCATTTCAATAGCCCTGAGAGAGACACATCTGAGTGCTTATGCAAATGCCTAACATTGGGTTTGAACAAAAGGTTATAGAGTGGTATAACCTGCAGCTTTCATTGCTAATGAGGCATTTATTTCCATTTGATTATGGGACTGTGTGGATTTTCTTTCTGAGTGCGAGTCACAATTGATCTAACAGCATAGAAATGATTATGCTTTCCTCTCTCTCCATCTGAGACCCAAATTTCATGGAATTTCTAATTGCCAGGAAAACTCGAAATATTTACTCCTTTTCCGTTCGTTCCTGGGGACAGTCTGAAGACAATGTCGGCCTCAGGTGTGTGTTTGATATAAGAAATCGTTTGATTCTGCCTGTGTTTTAAACACTCGGGGCCAAATCCTCAGCTGGTGTAAATTGACGTCACTCCTTTGAAGTTAGTGGAACTGTGCTGGTGTAAACCAGCTAGGGATCTGACCCTCTGCCTGTTATTTGAGGCATGTTTTTTACATAGGTGAGCATTTTTTTTAAGAGATTACCACCAAGTACAGTGGAATTATTGTTATTATTCATACTATGGAGGTGGCTGGAGATCCCAGCCATGGATCAGAGTGCACAGTACATATGGACCAGAGATGGTCCCACTTCAGAAGAGTTTACAATCTAAGTAACTGTATAGGACTACACTTCATTTTGAGCCTGCTCCAAAGCCCATTAAAGTCAATGGAAAGACATAAATTTCATGGGATCAAGTCCTTTCATCAACAGAAAGAGGGGAAAGCTAGACATCAGAAAAGGACCCTGATCTAGGCTTTTAGCACTAAAGTAATAATCTGTGGTTAGTACTAACAGAGAGGGAGGAGAGCTCTGCCAGGCACACAGCTCCTTCATAAAGTAATTGTTTTGCTGCCATTTGGTGCAGAGGTAAAGGAAATCCCCTGGCGGACCCTCCATCACTTGAAGTCTTTAAGGCTAGATTTGATGTCTTGCTAATGGTACATCCGCCCGGCCCTTAGGACGTGAGATTGCAGCGCGTGTAGACATACCTGAGCTAAGTTTGATCCAGCTAGATCAAAGCTAGCTCAGGTAACATGGCAGTGAAGCCATGGCAGCATGCATGGCCGTACAGGCTGACTGCTCACGTCTAAACCCCAGTTGGTGGATGGGGCTGACCCGGGTCATCATGGCTTCACTGCTATTGTTACTCAAGCTAGCTTTGACCTAGCCAGTTTGGGGATAGCGCTGCAATCCCACCTCCCGACTGCTGTGCGGACAGACGTGAAAAGAGATTATCTAGTTTATGTGTTTGATGCAAAAATTATTGGGCAAGCTTCTTTTGCTCTGTGTTATGCTGGAGGCTCAGGGGTAGTCTATAAATGGACTGGGGGCCAAATTTGGACTGCCAGATGCTTGTGAACAGACCACAAAATCTTTTTATTTACCTATTATTATCATTATTGCTATTGTTTTTGTATTATTTTCTTTGGAGGCTGGACTTTGACTACCTTAACCAAGAAATTTGGCCCTTGACAAAAATAATTGATCACCCCTGAGGAGGCTCGATTAGATGATCATAAAGATCCCTTCTGGCCTTCAAATTATGACTCTATGAGACAGGGGAAGATGGAGAAGGTCAGATTATTGTACCTTCCCTTCCTTGGTCACAGTCTAGATCCATCCCACTGACTCGCTGAACTCTTAAATCCAAGTTTCCAAGGTGCTGGGTGGCTTGGAGTGTGCAATACTGTTTCTCTGTAGTGGTCAGCCTCAGTATTTGTAATAGTCTGCTACATATTCGTGCTTAAAGAAGTTGCGTTTTTGGTTAAAGTGGTGGGAGCTTGTGCATTTGGTGCTGAAAATATTTGCCTCAGCAGAGAGGGCAGATTCAATGGGCGTGGCGGTGATACTAATCTAAAACCTAACAATTCATATTTTGTATGTACTGTACAAATGTTGGCTACTTACGTTTTGGCCCTTGCCAGCATATACTGTGTTATTTCTGAATTTCCTGGCTCTTGTGGATTTTTGGCTAAATCTTTAGTGCAGTTTAGTGTCATTTCTTGGCAGGTAAATAAATATTAGCCGGTGGGGCTGTTTCATATCCAATGGTTTGAGGAGAAGAAGAATATGGAGTGGGGAGAAATTACTATGATCCTCTTCATAAATAATATTTAACAGTCCTGAAGAAGCCATTTACTCTCAGCTGAAGGCCTACAGAGGAGCTAAAGCCAATGGATTAGTATGGTAACAAACATGGACCCCTGGAGACTGTTTAAGGTATATCTCTGTGCTCTTGATAAAAGATCACAGCCCAGAATGTATACGGTCTGACATAAAACTTACATATATATAAATAGAGATGGATCTCTATTTATATGAATGAAGAACTGAATTTCTGCAAAGTTTTCTATATTTAATCAAATAGTTTAAACGCCATTTTGGGTGGAAAACATAGAGTCTGATTTCTTTCTCGCTCACCTGGACTTGTGTAAAACCACTGAATTCTGCAGAATTATTCCGGATTTACACTACATCCCTTTAAATTAAATCCATTAAATCCAATGCCAGCTTTGCCTGAGTATAAACTGGAGGCTAATGTCCAACGTACTCAATAAGGGCCAGCGTCGAAGTCAATGAGAGACTCGCAGATGCTCAGCACAATGTAGGATCCGACCTAATAGAGATAGTGGACACAATCACAGGTGGAATAGTAAACTTGATGGACCTATGGTTTGATGCATTTTTCAAATCCTGTGTTCCAGAATAACATTTTTCCAGTTTACTGAGGGCTTTAATGTATTCTGCCAGCTGCCGATTTCTAGTGTGAGCAATCATTTCAACATGTACTGTCAGAGGACTGATTGAGCCCTACTGTAGCAGTACTTAAGCAGAAGGACTCCCTGTCACGTATGAGATGTTGCTGGTCGCCACTAACCCTGAATTAACGTACACTGCAGCAGGGGGTGAAGCTGTCGTACATGGAAGACTTTCATCAGTGTTAAAGCTCACTGCTGAGATAAATGCACCCCAAACACAAATCCTGTTAGTTCAAGAGAAATCAATGGCTAAAGGATTCTGTACTCTTAATTTAAACAAAAGAAATACATGCACAGTCACATTAATGAAATCACTTATTAGTACAGAATAACCCAGGCTTTAGCACACGCTATTTATAATGTAGAAACTGGAGCTCTGATTCTTCTGTCACACCATTGGTTTTCTTGGAGTTCTCATAGACTCATAGACTCATAGACTCATAGGTCAGAAGGGACCGATATGATCATCTAGTCTGACCTCCTGCACAAGGCAGGCCACAAAACCCTACCCATACACATTTATAACAACCCCGAACCCATGACTGAGTTATTGAAATCCTCAAAAGTGAGATTTGAAGACCTCAAACTGCAGGGAATCCATCAGCAAGCGACCCATGCCCCACGCTGCGGAGGAAGGCGAAAAACCTCCGGGGCCTCTGCCAATCCACCCCGGAGGAAAATTCCCTCCCAACCCCAAATATGGTGATCAGCTAAACCCCGAGCATGCGGGCAAGACTCACCAGCCAACACCCAAAAAGGAATTCTCTGCAGTAACTCAGTTCCCATCCCATCAACATTCCCACAGACCATTGAGCAGACTTATCTGCCGATAATCCAAATCAATTGCTCAAAATAAACTATCCCATCATAACATCCCCTCCATATACTTATCAAGCTTAGTCTTAAAGCCAGATAAGTCATTTGCCCCCACTACTTCCCTCGGAAGGCTGTTCCAGAACTTCACTCCCCTAATGGTTAGAAACCTTCGTCTAATTTCTAGTCTAAATTTCCTAATATCCAATTTGTACCCATTCGTCCTCGTACCTATATTAGTACTAAACTTAAACAATTCCTCTCCCTCCCTAACGTTAATCCCCCTGATATATTTATATAGAGCAAGCATATCCCCCCGGAGCCTTCTTTTGGCCAGGCTAAACAAGCCAAGCTCTTTGAGTCTCCTTTCATAAGGCAGATTTTCCATTCCTCGAATCATCCTAGTAGCCCGTCTCTGAACCTGTTCCAGTTTGAATTCATCCTTCTTAAACATGGGACACCAGAACTGCACACAATATTCCAGGTGGGGTCTCACCAGCGCCGTATATAACGGCACTAACACCTCCTTCTCCCTACTGGAAATACCTGTATTACTCCTGTATTAATTAGCATGGACGAGAAACTAATCTTCTGGGAGTCTGGTTCAAATAGAGTCCAAGTAGTTTTCATTAAAATACTTTTTTTCTCCCTCTTTAGTGTTTCTTCAGCATTGCCCATATTTTCTAGAAGGGCTTGATCCCATGATCTTTAAAGGACTCCCACTGACATTTGATCAGTCCTTATGTTGTTCTTGTAATTATTCTGCCTACAGTGTCCTCCATTTTTCTAATGGATGACTTGGCCATGACTCGCTAACACAACTTTCCATTCTATTCTGTATAGTTTTTTTATACCATGCTTATCACCATAGTAACTGAGCACCTTCTAGTACTGCATTGAGCAATGTGACTACACGGTTGTCACATATTTGTTCCCTCATCCTCTCCCTGAAGGGAGAAGCATGTAGAGCGAATGGTAGAGTTTTTGTTTATTGGTTTGTTGTTTTTAATTTGCTGTTAAATAGCTGTTGCTGTGTGTTTATAGTAGAGAAGGCAGGTCAAAGAAATGCGCCATGCACTTGAAGCAGGAAGCAGTGAGGATGTTCATTACATGAACACAGGCCAGCCCCGGAGTAGCTTCTGTCTCTCACACAGACGAGCTTTATTCCTATTGAGGAGAGTTCCATTGTGTCAGAGGAGCAAAGTTGTCAAACAATGGTCTTTGTCCTGGAACATTAAATGGTCTTTTCGGTTTCCTGGGCCCAAGTCATCGAGTGCTTTGAAGATAAGAATCCTTAAACTTGATTTGAAACTCTACAGTAAGCTAGTAGAGGCAGTAGAGCACAGGTGTGATGTGCTCAGAGTAGCCTGTGTCGCTGAGGAGAAGTGTTGCAGCATTGTGCACTGGCTGGAGTTTCCTAGATGCTGAAGGGCTCATTCCCAGGTACATCACATCGCTGTAGTCAGCCGAGATGTGATGAAGGCATGAACAACGGAGGCCAGGGCTCCACCCCCCCCAGATGAAATGGAGTCTTGTAACCAACTAGAGATGATAGAAAGCATTGTTCGTGGCCATTGCAATGTGAGACCGCAGCATCAGAGAGGAATCCAACACTATGCCCAGACTGCAGACTGAATTGAGCAAATGTGGATGTGACCCATTGTGAACCATATTTATGCTGGGGTCCCGTTTAAAATCATGTTACTTAAAACCTGTTCGCTAACATGTTTTAAAACACAACCATTCGTCCTCGTCCAGACATGCCCTCACTGTGGCAAACTACCATCCTCCCCGTTTTCAGATGCCCTCCCACAACTTCTCCGAAGGTCTTCAGGGCCACGCTGGCTCCTATCTGTGGTGTATACAGATGTGTAATTGCAGGGGACAGCTTAGGTGCTTTGTCTTTAAGGAGCCCGACTTCCGCAAGCTAGTGATCAGGCAAGAAAGATAGTCCAGGAGTACGGCCCTAGCTCGCAACTTAGGAAAGCCACGTTCAATTCCCCACTGGGCCATAGACTTTCTGTCTGGCCTTGAGCTAGTTTCTTGATACCTCAGGTTCCCCATTTTACAGATGGAGATCATAACACTGTCCTACCTCACCGGGGTTAAAAATTGTGAGGTGATCAGATAAATATTATGGTAGGACAGAGATATACATAAGTACCATACATAAGAATGGCCATAGTGGGTCAGACCAATGGTGCATCTAGCCCGGTATCTTGTCTTCCTACAGTGGCCGGTGTCAGATACTTCAGAGGGAATAAGCACATAGCCTTTTATTTTATTTAAAGTGAATATGGTAATGTGGTATTACATGTGAGTTCTGTTCTGGTGGCTACAGTGAAAGTCACCTCTGTTACTTGCTTCAGATTTAGAGTCTCTAGGAACACATAAAGACCAAGGAGAATGACCACACATACATTTACAAGTACAAGGTCTAGTCTGTTTTATAGGTTTTATTAAAGTTACAATTAAAGGTCTGATTACATAACCACACAGAAATTCTATGCAGACCTATTAACTAGCTAGAGACATAAAGCGTAACAAGAAAACATTCTACAAATACATTAGAAGCAAGAGGAAGACCCAAGACCAGTAGGCCTGTTACTCAGCGAGGGGAGGAAACAATAATAGAAAATGTGGAAATGGCAGAAGCGTTAAATGACTTTTTGTTTCAGTTTTTGCCAAACGGTTTAAGTAGCAATTGGACATCTAATTTAATGGATGCCAGTGAAAATGAGGTGGGATCAAAGGCTAAAAGAGGGAAAGAGCAAGTTAAAAATTACTTAGGTCCATTAGATGTCTTCAGGTCACCAGGGCCTGATGAAATACATCCTAGAATACTCAAGGAGCTGACTGAGGAGATATCTGAGCCATTAACAATTATCTTCAAAAAGTCATGGAACATAGGAAAGATTCCAGAGGACTGGAAAAAGTCAAATATACTGCCAATAAAAAGAGAAATAAAGACAACCCAGGGAATTACAGAACAGCCAGCTTAACTTCCGTACCTGGAAAGATAATGGAGCAAATAATTAAGCAATCAATTTGCTGACATCTAGAAGATAATAAGATGGTAAGTAACGGTCAGCATGGATTTGTCAAGAACAAATAATGTCAAACCAACCTAATAGTTTTCTTTGACAGGGTAATAAGCCTTGTGGATAGTGAGGAAGTGGTACATGTGGTATATCTTAACTTTAGTAAGGCTTTTGATACTGTCTCACATGATCTTCTTAAACAAACTAGGAAAATACAACTTAGATGGAGCTACTATAAGGTGGGTACATAATTGGTTGGAAAACCATTCCCAGAGAGTAGTTATCAGTGGGTTCACAGTCAAGCTGGAAAGGCATATCGTGCAGGGTCCCGTAGGGATCTGTTCTGGGTCCAGTTCTGTTCAATATCTACAGCAATGATTTAGATAACGGCATAGAGAGTACACTTATTAAGTTTGTGGATCATACTAAGCAGGCAGAGGTTGCAAGTGCTTTGAAGGATAGGATTAAAATTCAAAACAATCTGGACAAACTGGAGAAATAGTCTGAAGTAAATAGGATGAAATTCAATAAGAACATATGTAAAGTGCTTCACTTAGGAAGGAGCAATCAGTTGCACATGTACTAAATGGTAAATGACTCCCTAGGAAAGAGTATTGCAGAAAGATATCGGGGGGCGGAGGGGTGGTCATCATAGTGGATCACAAGCTAAATGTGAGTTACCAGTGTCAGACTGTTGCAAAAAAAGCAAACCTCATTCTGGGATGTATCAGCAGGAGTGTTGTAAGCAAGACACAAGAAGTACTTCTTCCACTTTACTCTGCACTGATTGGGCCTGAGCTGAAGTATTGCACCCAGTTCTCTAAGACACTGGAAAGATGTGGACAAATTGGAGTCCAGAGATGATAAAAAAAATTGATTAAAGGTCTAGAAAATATGTTCTATAAGGGAAGATTGAAAATAGTGGGGTTTTTTTAGTCTGGGAATAGGAGATTGAGAGGGGACATGATAAAAGTTTTCAAGTTCATAAATGATTGTTACAAAAAGGAGGGAGAAAAAATGTTCTTGATAACCTCTGAGGATAGCACAAGAAGCAATGGGCTTAAAATACAGCAAGGACAGTTTAGTTTGGACATTAGGAAAAACTTCCTAACTGTCAAGTTAGTTAAACACTGCAATAAATTGCCTAGGGTGGCTGTGGAATCTCCATCGCTGAAAAATTTTAAGAGCAGGTTAGACACCTGTCAGGGATGGTCTCACTAATACTTAGTCCTGCCATAAGCACAGGGGACTGGACTAAATGACCTCTCGAGGTCCCGTCCAGTCTTACGGTTCTATGATTCTATGCAGGAGTTACAAATATAGTCATACTCACTCCTTAATGATATTCTTAGGGTCTGATGGTCACACCAATTGATCATCAATAGGGGGATGATTCCTGCTGGAGTTTTCCCACTGGGAATTCATTTTTCCCAATCTGAGCACCCTCTATTGACATCTGACGAAGTGAGTTACAGCCCATGAAAGCTTATGCCTGCAGAAATGGAATTTGTTAGTGCTACAGGACTCTTTTTTTTTTTTTTTTTTTTGCTGTATACAGACTAACACAACTACCCCTCTGGAACTTCTATTTATAATGTGATTCTGACTATACCTCATTAGCATTTATACACATAGGGCATGCTGTGGTTAGGGCATGTGTCAGCAAAATGTGACCATTGGGTCTTTTGTAAGCAAAAAATGACTCTGACTGTTAATTTTTCGCAGTACCGCTCATTGGCAAATCTTTTCCCATAATCTTGTGGCATCGAGTCATTCTTTGTTCACTTATGTCAATATTTCATAAGCCAAAGGCCTAGTGTGGCTAAGATGACATTTTCAGGCCTCAGCCACTTCTGTCTACTTATCAATGTCATACTTCTATAACCCTACAATTGACATGTATTTAGCATACAATGATTATATATGAGGTAGCGTATGAGTTAATTATCACATCACACAATACACAATAAATGAATGAGAAATGAACTAATTGGCTACAAACAGAACAGGCAACTGTCAAGGTCCATCCCCTGTCGTCGAGTCCCAGCTTCTGGCAGTCAGAGGTTGAATGACTCCCAGAGCACAGGACTTGCTCCCTATTTAATTTCATTGGGTAACCCTTGGTTCTTGTGTTATCTGTCTAGTCAGATATGTGAAATCAATTCAAAATGGCTGTCGGAGTAACACACATTGTGCATGCTCTCTTATGGAGACTTTATATTCGTTCTTTCTTTATTCTTTTCTTTTGTATGAATCGAAGGCAACTGGACTGCAGGCTTGTCTACACAGGGAAACTAGCAGATAGAATTACAGTGGTTTAATCATACCACTAATGCTCCTCTGTAGGTATATTTATAGATCTGCCACTATAGTTCAACTGATCAATTTCCTTGTGTAGACATGCAGAAAAGTGCTGAGAAATATGCAGTTTGCAACTGGAGTGTGTAAGGCACAACACTGAGGAAGTGCTAATTATTTGAATAAAATATGTTTAAAACCTCACAGGAAACACCTGCAGTATTCTGCATTTCATCCCCTCCCTGGATACCCAGTGCTTAATGTATCAGAACTATTGTCTATACGGTTTATCTTCTGAGCTATAAACTCATAGGTGTTGCTACTGTTTTCCCCCCAAGTTATCTATAGCACCAAGCATTCATCAAATAATAATATCAAATGCACACTCACTTGCAAGGAGGAAAAAGCCAGACACCATCATATACCTCCTGAGAAAGCACTAAGGGCCTGATGCAAAGCTCATTGAAGTTAATGAAAAGAGCCCCACTGAATTTGATCATGTTTAACTGAGTTAGTGGGTAGGGTGAATGGCAACTGCATGAAGCAGAGCATATTATATGCTTTTTATAAGTGCATTTCATGGATCCCCCCTTCACTCAGTTGTGTGTTCAGCGCTGATCGGAGAACTCAGCACTTATAAGAGCAAACATCACAATGCCGGGTGGCTATAGCACGCAACTGCTAAGGATTCATAAAAAGCAATCTACTGGTCCCCCTCCTAATTTTGTTCATCAGGACTACCCTTAAAACAGCTGAATAACATTGTTACAATGGTAATGGGTGGGTTTTATCTGAGGTGAAGCTTAGGTGCCTATGAAAAAGTCATAACGATTTCAAGAACTAACACAAATTAGAAGCCCTAATTACACTGAGTTTGTTGTATGCATAGAAATGGGTCGAAGTTTAAAGAGGAGAATGAGAGAGAGATTTTTTTTTTGAGAGAGAGATAATTTTGAAAGACTACTGCCATGTTGTGACATGTTGGCCATACTGTGGCTTCTGCTATGGTAGTGATGTGTATCTGGAAAGCAGAGACATGGAAGAGATGGGAAATGCAGAGGGCCAAACTTTGATCCCTTAGCAGATGTGAAGTAGGACCTTCGTTCTGCAAAGACTTAGGCACCTGTGTATGAACATTCCCATTAAAGTCAATGGCAGTAATCGAAGTATGTAAATTGAAACAAGTACACAAGGGCTTTGGAGGATCAGGCCTAGCACTTTTTTCCACAAGTGGTCCCCATCGGATCAGATCATCAGCTGTTCTAACTTCATGTAGCTTCAATGGAGCAATGTCCATTTACATTACCTGAGGATCTAGCCCACAGACTGCAATAGGCCTGCTTATGGAATGTGGTCTTGTTCCACATCCACATTAGAAAAGGTGCCAACATCTGACCTAGAGGTGAGGAAAATTGACAACACATTTTTGGCAGATCCAGAAAACACCTGAATACCACAAGTTTCCTTTTCACCTCCCTTGGAAATAGTTGCTGTATCTAATAAATCTCAGTCTCCAGTAGACAGTATTTGTTTGCTTTATGTAGACTGCAAATGCTTGCGATTTGTTGGCAATCAAACAATTAATTATCTGCTGTTTCAGACTATCTATAGACAAGCTAAATACCTGTTTTATTAGAGATTTGATATAAAAGCTGTCTTAGATGATCTGCCAGCAGCTGCCTTAGCATTTTACATCCTTGTATCAAGTCAATATTGCAGTGTCAGTGAAGAGAACCCCATGATGTATTGTAAAGTAAGTGTCATTGTTACAGTGAGGCGTAAGCTACCAAAGAGCGCTGAGATCGGTGTTCGCCTGTCCAAAGGAGTACATGGCAGCTTGGCATGTCATCTGATGGTAACTGAACACTTTATAGTCCAGAGAATCCCAGTCAGATTTTCTTTGGCATGCTTGGACAATTCTTGAAATCCGAAGAGCACTGGCAAGAAAAGGTGCTATCGGAAAGCACCGCGGTGCTTCAGGAAAGGATCATTTTTGCTCTAGCGTCATTACCGCAACACATTGAAAGAGAAGCTCTGAGGTTGTGAAAAATGCTTCAAAAGCATCCACTGTCAGCTTTAATTATAACATGTGTTTGGGGCTCAATCTTGCTTGCCTTATTTACATGAGTCCATTTTAAAGGGGTTCTGTGTGAGCAGGATTGTTTGCAATCTTTTTCACTCTCCTTTATGAAAATATTGGGGTGGCAAATCAACAAATGCACTCATGTCCTCATTTCCCTTGCTTACTGTGTGCAAGCCTAAAATCTAGAGGAAATCGCTCTTTTGCCCTATGCAGATACAGAAGCTAATCTTGTTCCCATTAAAATCAATGGAACTTGTCATTAACGTCAGTGGATCAGCCTCAGAGTGTAAGATAAGAAAAACAATTCAACTATCATTAGGGTCCTAATCTAACAATTCATTCAAGAAACCCCATTTAAGTCATTGGGACTAATAACGTAATTTAAAGGCTGTGTCTACACCAGCCATTCCCTGCCCCAGATTTCTCAGTGTTGCTACCATTGGTTCAGCTCTATGGGTGGTAGCATGGGCAAGAGCATGGAAGAGAAGGAGAGTGGAGGATGCTTAGCATCACCGAGGAAATGTGTCTGAATTGCCTCGGTTTTTTCATAATAAAATTATTGACAGTATTGGTCCAGAGTGTTACGGAGTTGATTCTGATCTTTCTTTCACTAGTCTAAATCAGTCTAAATCTAAACTCCACTGAAATCAATTGGTCATTCTTCACTCTTTTACCCCTTTGTGCAATTATTTGCCCCAGTTCAAAGAGAGCGTAAAATAATACCACCAGTGAAAGGGACTGCTGAATTCCAGTTTGCACAGACGTAAATGACAACACAAGGCACTGGAGAATCAGTTCCAGTGCACTTCCACTGTTATAGGTTTCAGGTTCAGACCCCAGAGTTTAAAATGCTATCCATGTGGTATGTCAGGCAATTCGCCGAAGCCTAGATCTAGTACAGCTGCCACCTCAGCACCATTTAAATTGCCAGGCCAGCAGCTATACCCCCACTGCATCTTTTAACATACAGCACAAATAGGGAGTACGCCATTTTCTGGGTAGCGAGCTGACAGAAGTCACGTTTTCGTAGCAGATTTTACACTGCCGCTCCTTGTTTAATCAAATCAGCACAGATCTGGCTGATTACATGGACAAAAAGCTCCAGAGCAAACACATTTGTCGAGAAGTAACTGAGCATTCGGTGGATTATGTAATGTTGCAGTAAGCAATTGCATAGCTTAACGTTATGGTTTCCATGGAAACGTTCAAAGTGAAAGGTAAAGGAGTTCTGAATTCGTAGCTCCGAGACGCAAATATCTTCATTTTGACATGTATTTTGGGCCTGGGAATTTAGTTTGTCTTCTCTGATTGCAGAACGAAGGAAGCCTTTGATAACAATGAAGAAGAAGGACTGCACTTTAAGAAGATTGTGCTGTGCAACCCTGAGCGTACTGGGTATAAACTCCTGGCAAACAGATAAAGCCACATGAATTTTACATGTGACAGAGCAAGTTACAAAGGCCAGCTGCACTCACATGGACGATCAATGTGACTCTAGGATTTGCTTTTTCCTAAAGAAAGTTCTTGCTAACAGAAGAAAAATGTCAGCTCATGCATTTTGCAGAAGAACATAAACAAGGTTAATTACAGAAAGTTAAAAAAATTGGGCTTTGTCCATTTTTGTTCACTGTGTTAAAGGCTGGGTTCCGGAGTCAGAGGTCCTAAGTTCTATTTGCTGCTATGCCACTGACTTACTTCTGATCTAATCCAAGACCCATTGAAGCTAGTGGAAAGATTCCCACTGACTTCTATGAGCTTTGGATCAGGCACCGTGTAACTTTGGGCAAGTCACTTATGTGTGGAGTCTCAATATCCCGATCTGTAAAATGGCCACAATAATGCACTCTTCAGAGAAGCAACCGCACACACAAAAATCAGAAACTTTAATGAAAAATTCATTTTTATGTGAGGCTAGAATTGAAACCTGGGGCCAGCCCTACACACTGGCTGAAAACGGGATGAATTTTTCAAGCAAATTTCTTCGAGAAATATCATCCCTTTTTTGTTTAAATTGAATTTTGATAACAAATTTCATCAAAAAAGAAAATCAAAAGGCAGCAAAAGTTGATGAGCTCTCACCCTCATTCAGGCTATGTTTGTCTGTGACCCCCGCGGTTTGATAGGGAATGCCAATGGCATGAAGAAAATGCAACGCAACCAGACACTCAGAGCAGATTCATGGCATTTTGTGGGGCAGTTGCGGAAATGTGATAGGGAAAAGAAAGCGACATGTGGGTCAGATTGATTCCCTTGCTCACATTGGTGAACAGCTAAGTAGTTCCACCGACTACTTGTGCAACTGCTCACCAGTGCAAACAAGGGTATGTCTATACTGCAATCGGGGGAGTGAATGCAGCTCAACCTGTCCTACCAACCTAGTTTTAATCGAGGTAGTGTGGATACTGGAGCAGTGAAGCCATGGCAGAGCAATTGCCCAGAGTTCCCAGCAGGCTTGTATAGCCCACACTGCTGAAGTTTCGTGGCTCCAATCCCCAGTGGATGTAGATTAAATCTAGGCTGGGTACATCTACTCAAGCTGCCATCACACCTTGTTACTGTAGAGCAGTCATATCCAAGGAGGGTTACAGTCTGGCCCTATGAAAGGTGCTTTCAATCACAAGAGCAGGCTCCCTTTAGTTCGTAGCTTTTGCTGCTGTCCCAACTCAGGGGAAGATTGAGTCCCCAGATATAAATGCCAGATGTCACAGAGTGAGCCCTGTGTTCTTGGTGACTGCAGTTTCTGGGAAAACAGCAGCCCACCATTTCTTTGAACTATCTTTGTTAGTGACGATGCCAGCAGCCACCTCGCCTGTGTTAGAGAGACGGGCAGCAACAATGGCTCCATCTCAAACAGGGATCTCATGTTCTATGTCAATATTTGCAGAGCTCAATAAACTTTTATCGATCTTTTATCAGTGCATGCGTTTCCTAGCCAGCGTGTGATAGTTCTGATCTATTTTGAGCCAGGTCTGTATGACATTGGAGGCACCTGGCCAGATCTTAGCATTTGAGCAGCATGTTACTCTGAAGGAGATATGAAACACACAAACGATGGGCCTCATATGCTTGTTATAGCCCATATCCCTGTTCCTGCCACTGGGATCCACCTGGACAGACCTCAGTGCCAAGCAGAGGCCAGCAGAAGTCAATCGAGGCTCTGCATGAGCATAAGAATCAAGCTACAGGATCGGGGTGCAGATGTGCAAAATGTGCTCCCCTGGGCACAGACATTCACCTTAAATATTTTTACTGTGGAGTGCTCTAAGCTGAAGATTTTCCAAAACATGGGCCATTGTGAGAACAGGAAGCAAATGAATGCTGAAGGCTCCGAAACCAAAACGGCAAATGAAAAGAGCCCACAATGCATTTTTTAAGCCAGTCTCAGGATTTTGTGCAGCTTGACTCATGATTTTTGGATGCTCCGGGTTGTCAGAGCTGGTGTCTGGGCAACTAGTTCCAGAAATTTGGACAAGCCAGCAGAGATTTGAAATCATGAAGAGAAGATCGCAATTCCTCTTTACTCTTTCTTCCCCCTTTGTAAGCAAACTGGGAAATTCCATACGGAAGAACTACATAAAAGGCCCCAGATCCCGAAAACATTTGCACTCACGAGAATCAAGATAAGCACGTGTGTGTCTGCAAGATTAAGGCCTCTGTTTTCACAGGTGGGGGAAACACCCCCACGCCCAGAAATGGCACCATTAAGCATATGTCTGCACTACGAGCTAAGGATGTGATTCCCAGCTCGCATTAGACGCACTTAAGCTAACATGCTAAAAACACAGGTGTGACCACGTTTGATGGGATTTACAGACCCCACGTTACGGCTAAGGGAGTGATGAAGTGGGACTGGGCCAAGAAAACCAAGCCCCTCCGCAGCTGCAAAGCAAGCTACAAATGGAGGATCTGCTTAAAAGGGGAGCATGAAGGAGAGGCTGGCTGCAGGAAGGAAGCCAGTTCTTAGCTTCTGGGGCAGAGGGATCTCCAGGGGAAGGATCTGGACTGTAGGTAAGACCTGAGCAGAAGGCGGGGGGCCTGGCCATTTATCTCTCTTTTCACCCCCTTTCTCGCTGACAAGGGGAACTAACTGGATACTGAAAACTGAGCTGGGGAGGCCCAAATGACCACCTGAATGGATGACCCTGTGTGAGACCCCCTCTGCTGGGAGGGAAGCAGGGTGCTGTGACCACACCCAAACGGAAGAGAGAAGAGGGGAGGTAGGAAGTGTCCCGGGGAGGCTAGTCTGATGTATCAGCTAGAGGGAACTGAGATACCCTTACTCCTTTTATTTCCATATTGAAGCAAGGTCTCTCAGGGTACTTGGGTGAAATATGTGCTAAACCATCTTGTGTTTAGCTGTGACACCGAGTACACTTGCCAGCCACGAAGAAGGGCTCTGAGTAAGCTGGAAAGCGTGGCTCTCTCACCAACAGGAGTTCAGCTCACAACTTCTTTTTGCAGCATGAGCAGATTGAACGGCATCGATGGAGACTAACCCATCCTTCCACTCCTAGAGCTGCAGGTCCCGTCAGGTCAGGGTCGAAGCTGTGTCTTGGTGAGTTTAAGGTTTAGTTTGTCTGGGAATTCCCCACAACACAGGGGTCTGTCCCACCATCCTTTCCTTCTACAGGAACCCTCTTGACCGGGTGCTATCTTCTCCCATGGGTGAAGGCTGCAGTCTAACCTCCAGTGTATGGCTGGTCCGGAGAGCAGGCTTGTCTTGCTGTCCTTCCACCCCCCTCACCTTTAGAGACCCTTAGGTCTCTCCAGGAGATTGAGTGGAGATCATTTATTGATGGAGCTCTTCATCTTCCATGTTCCAAGAAGGAACCTTCTGTTGGAAGGAGCCGGGCTGGCTGCTGATAACCAGAATTTGTTTCTGCTTTGACACTGTTGTTATTGGTCCTAACTCCAGCAAGGTCATTATCCTAGGCCTCTGCCGAAGCACAAAGGGTGTGTGTACATTGCAGTTGGAGGTGTGATTCCCAGATCCTGCCAACGGACTTGCACTAGCTCGAGCTAAAACAGCAGTGTGGACATTATGGTGGGTAGGGCCAGGTTCAAGCCAGCCCAACCCCTTGGGTCTAAGCAGGGGTTGCTAGCCTGAACCAGTGCTCATGTCACAATGTCCATACGGCTATTTCTAGCATGCTCATTCCAGCAGAGCAAGCAGCTACCCGCACTGGGAATTGCACCTCCCAGCGGCAGTGTAAACAAACCACAGTGTCTGTTTTCACTGGTCCCACAGCCGGGCACGCCAGGGAAACAGTGCCCAGCAAAGGACCCCCAAAGAAGTTACAGCGGGAAAGATTTTAATCTCATTTGCACTAATTAATTCCCTTCTCCCTGCACCGCTCTCATTCTGTATCACCCACCACATTCATTCCACCCTTTCCAATGGCAGCTGTGCCAGCGCAGGAACCAATTCTTGAAACCCACCACCCAAGCTGCTTTAAGAGGAAAGCTGGCAGCGTTGCCTCGAGTCGTTAGCTGCAGCTTAGTACATGCTGAAAGATGAGATTATTTTTAATCGCTTTAAAAATTGTGGTTATTCAAACTTCCTCCCTTGTTCCTGGTAAAAGCAGCACACAGTTCGCAGACTGTGGCTTGGAGCTCAGCAGCGAATGAGGAGCCTGTTTCTATGGGCTGAGCGTCTGATACAAACCCGTGCGACACAGCTGGGTTTCAAGGACAGGAACTGTTTTCAGCTGTGCAAGAAGAAATAACGGTTGCAGGGGAGTAAGGGAGCAAAGCCGTCTGAAGCCAAGGAGAGGCTTTTAATGCACTTCTGTGGGCTTTGGGTCAGGCCAGAGGAAGAATATAATTAAGGGATTTGAAGGAGTGACAGAGAACCACTCAGCGGTGCTTCCAGGAATTGCAAGTTACAGGATATTTTTTTCATGTTCGTGCCTCTGTGCAACTCATGTTGCATGTTGGCCTTAAAAGAGCCTACAGCATGACAAAACAGTGTGCAAAGATTTAACATACCCATTCCCTCTGCACGTGAAATATTCACCCCTGCACAGAGGGCCAGCATAGAACCTACACCCTGCTTAAGGCCTAAATTGAGGAGTTATGTAGGGCTTATTGCTCATGCTGGCCCTCTGCATGGGGTTTTTCATCTATCAGCATTGCTCCAAAGTCCTGCAGCTGAGATATTCACTGATTAGAGCTGGGCGAGCCCTGCAGGAATTCATGCACATTCATTCTAAAGCCAAACAGATACTGACCATGTTTAAAAGCCATTGGGTCAGTGTGTTACAAAGCCGCTTCTGCAGCTCATCCATACATGATGTGGGTCAGTTCAGCTAGCATGTTATGAAAGGTGTATTTTTAGCTCAGGCTGTACAGAGGCATGCTTTTAGCTCTACAGTTCCCAGGTTCAATTCCCAGTGTGTCCACCAAGATGGTGGCTATTATGCACACATTCATAGAACTGGACTATTGTTCACATGAACGTCTTCTTGCCATGACCCCTACTCACATATTAACTAGGGTATTTGAACTTGAAAAGGGGGGTTGATGTTCATGGCTCACTCTTTATCGTTTGTTAGTCCTTATTCCACTGTCATTCATCCAGTAAGTGAGCAGGAAATACACCCTGTGACGCAGCTGGCCCATGGCCAAGAATGGCTAGCGAGAAGCAAAAGGTTAAAGCGAGCAGGCTGCGAAGTGGCACACAGGACAAAACTAGTCCACATCTGGCGAATATCTGTGACTACCCAAATTATTTGCAGTCAGATTGGCCTGTGAGCGACACGTGTCAAATGGCTAAGTCTGGAACATTCAAAAGGGACTGAAAGAACTGAATAATGATTAGGTGCCAATTCCCTTGGACTTGTGAAGATCCCTGGTAAACTCAGTGAGTAATTTGTTCACCATGAATAATTAGACTGCTCAAACATTTAAAATAAGAACACTGCTGTCATGCTGTCTGGAATGGCTCAGGACCTACAGACTGTCAAAAGCAGGGCAGACACCCTAAACTGGTGGTTTGTTCTATAATTAGATTTCACCAACCCAGTAACAAATGGGAACTCACAGAGTTCTACAATAATCTTATAATGGAGTCGCAGACAGTCCCTCTACACACTCCAGTCTGTCTTGCCACCCCAGCAAGACAGACTATGTGATAAATGGTCACTGACACCAAAAATCACAGGTTATACACAGTGCCAAGACACCAGTCACTCACCCAGGTTTATTTTTGCCTCCTGGATCTCATGCCAAAGACAATGCTGGTAGCCAACTCTGTAGTAAACTAAAGGTTTATTAGCTAGGAAAAAGAAAAGAGAGTTATTGAGAGGTAAAAGCAGCTAGAATATACGTACATCAAGAGGTAGCAGAGATTTAGAAAATGGCCAGTTTCCCAAAAAAGAGGATTTTAGGGCTACCCAGAGTAACACTGGGGATTTCCATCTTCTCATTTGGTTATTCTGCCCTGTTGGAATTCAAACAGTCCAGAGATGAAGAATTTTTCATTGTGTCCATATTTAGAGCTTCTTCTCACAATAAAACAAGTTTACAGGTCCCTACCCATGTAGGCTCTTTCTTTGATGGTAAAGAGAGAGGAGCGCATTTAGAGTTTTTGAACTGTGATCTCTGCCCTTTACAATGACCACTTGCCTTCAAATGTGCAAGAGTTAGCACTTTCCTGTTAAAGTTCTTCATTTGCATTACGTAAGGCTTCTTTCTTGTTTGATGGGCTATTTAACTACAGGTAAAGGCTTGCTACTGCATTATAGCAGGATATAGATAAGCGAAAACAGTGCAGGCAGCATCCCATTAGTTGTCATGAAGTTTAAACACCAAATACATTCTTATACATTTAACAATCACTTTGATCTATGCTGATACATAAGTGAATTGGCCTGGCTTCCAGCTATGAGTTTGTCAGTTCTCAACTGATGCCTCGGCTTTAGCCAGAGCTGGCACCTGACCTCACAACTATTTCTACCTTGTAGCTATAGTACCTTCCCTTCAAGGATCTCATCATACAAGTAAGGGAAACATGCCCTCCTCTTGAGTATTTTTCCTGTATCACTTCTCTGTGAGTCTTGGGGAAAGCAGGTGATGTGGGGCTGCTATTCCCCCTGCCCATGCTTGCGGGAGGGGAATGTGTGGAGACTTAGATGAGGCCAGTGGATCTGGGTAACATTTTTCAACTAATAGAGGACCTTTTGGTCAGCTAAAACATGATTTGGTTCCAAAAATCTATTTTTCAAACGTGGGTCAAATTTGGCAAGAGATTTTGGTTGGAAAAAAAAAATCAAGAGTCAGAATGTTTTGTTCTGACTTTGATTCCAAACAGCATTTGAAATTGACATTTGGCCAATATAATACAAAAAAAAAATCACCAAGAAAGGGTTTTCACCCCTAAAACAGCCAATTCAAAATGAAAAAAAAATTGTTCTAAGTCAACACAAAATGAATTTAAAAAAAACCCCAAAATTTTGGTTTTGAGTCAAAATGAAGCAACATTTTTTTGGAGGCGAGGACTTCTTTCAATTAAACTCTTGGGAAAAAAAGTATTTTGGTTTCAGTCAAACCAGAATTTGTTTGGCTTTTTTCATTCTGTCTCCTAAACCAAAAAATCCTTTATTCTTCCAGACCTAGAGCTGAGCCTTCACAAGGAGAGAAGCAATCTGTGCCTGATAAAGAGAGGGTGCACATTATTTTCCTCTGGGAACAACATGGAGAATCAGAGAAGGGAATTGTTCCAATGTACAAGGAATATCTCAGCCACTTATGGGAAGCTGGCATCTCAGGATGACATGCCTGCAAGTGGCTTAGCAAATCCACCTCAACAGAAAACTGGAGAAAGAACGGAGATGTGTGACCTCCTCAGGCGTCTGTCGTGGCTTTTTGTGGTGTCATGCCTGACATGGTTCTGAACACTAGCTATGGGAAAATAGCCATCCGTAGTACCTTTGTAACACCAGCCACTGTAGTGTATAGGCACCGCAGGCAACTGTATTGTCGTGGAACTCAGGAAGTCAGGGTGCAATTCTTGGCCCCACCACAAACTTCCTGTGTGACATTGGGCAAGCCATTGAGGGTACAGCAATACTGCAAAATGAATCAAACCAAGCCAAACTACCCACAGCAGCAAGTTGCAGAGTCTGGGTCAAGTGGTTTGGGCTCACAGGGCTCATGCTATGGAGTTAAGAATAGCAGCGTAGATGTTCCCGCTTGGATTGGAGCCTGGGCTCTGAAACCTGGCAAGCCGGTAGGATCTCAGAACATGGGCTCCAGCCTGAGCAGGAATATTTACACTGCTATATGTAACCCTGTAGCCACAGGGCGTTTTTTTGCAATGTAGATGTACCCTTTAGTCTACTCTGTGCCTCCAGCCCCCATCTGTATCATAGGGATAATAGCCTCCCTGCCTCAAAGGTGTGCAGAGAGGATAAAAATCCATTGATGATTGAGAGGTATCCAGGTGCTACAGAACGGAAGATATGCAGAAGTTGCTTTCTACATTACATCGCAGATGTAGCTGGAGCACCTTGTCGCTACAATTGTTGCCCATTTCATAAAACCTAGGTTTAAGCCACAGCTAGTATTTGTGGATGTGCACGTGTTTGCGTGCATACCCAATCTTGTTTCACCCACAGACTTGATTTCACTGCCTTCTGTGAAAAGTTTATGATGGATGTTTTGCCCGGGAAAATTAGATCTAATGTTCATACAGGCCTCCATGGAGCACATGCTCTTGCTGAGAAACGTTAGCCCCCTGACGTCACTGCTATAGAGGCTATCTTGCACCACCAGCTTTATTAAACAGAGCAGGGGAGAGTTTTGCATCCAGAATCAACCTTAATATTTATAAGTTCATATGAACCGATGCCCCTTGCTTCCTCTGTGGTGTGCTGTCAGATTATGGAATTGACAGGAAGCAGAAACATGTTATTTGTATTATATAGTAGTTTCTAGATTTCCTAGTTGAGATCAGAGCTCCCTAATGTGGGGCACCGCACTTAGTGAAAGGTGGCCTTTGGTCCAAAGAGTTTGGATCTGAAATAGACAAAGGTAGCATTAATCCCATTTTACAGCTGGGAACAAAAATACTGACTAATGACTTGCTGTCATACAGTAAATCTGTTGCAGAACTACGAACTAAACTCAGATTTCTCAACTCCTAGTCCAATGCCTTAATCTCAATGTGGCTTCTGGACTCGTCCCCAAAGTGTTGGTTCCTAGAAGTGGCATAAAACACCTGGCTGTGTTTCCCGCTCTCCACAATGGAGAGTGTTGTAGTGAGGCATAGATATTCAGATCTCCATTTGAGGAGCAGAAGTGGATTGAGCTGCTTCCGCTTTGTCCTATGCTTAATGGTAACCTTAATGGTAAACTCTTGTTGAGTTTACAAACACACTCACACACATGTACAAACCCTAATGCATTGGCTGCTTCATTGCAATCTGTAAAAGTGAAGAATCTGTATCTTGTGGAGTTTGGTAGTAGAGGGAAAACTTTGGACTGAGATCTAGCAGCTTTTATTCTTTTGTAATTGTTCTGGCCATTTGATCCAGAATGCATTACAGTGCAAAGAAACATTTTTGTATTATACTTGCATAGAATATTTATAATATGAAAAAAAAATACTCCCTGTGTAAGTCCAGTATCTATGCCAGACTCACAGTGTGACATACCGGTCCCTTGTAAATCTGCTACTATTTATCATTTCGGTTATATCACCAGTTTCAGGTAAGTGTTTTTTATTTCTTTTCCATGACAGTCTGGGCAACAAAGAGGAATGATCAATGAGTAAGGCAGTGCAATAAGTTTGTTCTGGGAAGAAGTAATTTAGGAAAAGGCTCATGTAAGATTTTCAGAAGAGCCCACTTCCATTTAGAGACCTTAGTAAGTCCTGATTTTCAAGTGTTCACAACTGAGGCCGATCTGTCAGAAGTTCGCAGATCTGGCATCTCTTATTGGTTCAGGAATAATGGCAGAGTTTTCAAAGATGCTCAGCATCCAATGTGCACCTCTATGCCGAGCTCTTGATGAGCTAGCCTCTTATTTAGGGATCTAAATGGGTGTACTGCTCTACTAAAAATCACGTGTTGTTGGCTGCAGTGTTCTGTACTAGTTGGCGTTTCCTGAGGACTGATGATTTCATGTCCTGCTTTGGATTGGTAACATTATTGGTAACATTTGCCTCGGTCACACATAGGGGGACCAGACGTTCTGATATTATCAGGACTCCTGATATAGGATCTTTGTCTTACAAAGGCAACTATATCCCAGCCCCGGGGGATAAAAGCATCCTGATTTTTCACACTTGCTGTCTGCTCACTCTGGAGACATGAGACACAGCGGATGTCTGGCAGAGCCAAAAATTGGATGTAGCTCTCCGGAGTCTCAGTCCAGTGTCCTAACCACAGGCCCAGCCTCTTTCTCTGTCTAGGAAAAGTCACCTTAGCTCCAATTATTACTCAGCTCCACAACTCCATTTTCACACATGAAAATTCGAAAAGCAAGTGGTTTGGGGCAATGCTAAATGAAGGTTCTTGCTTTGGCCGGGAATTTGTTTGGAAAAAAATCTGCACTTATCTTAAAGAACATCCAGGTTTTATTTTTTCCAAGCTGGTTTTTCTCACTGTAACCCAATTCTCCATTAACCAAGATAGTTCAATAACAAATCAACTGGCCCATTCTAAACACCACGGAAAGTAAGTTACTGCAACTTAAAGAGTTTCCCAGAGGCTTTTCAACTAAACATTGAGGTGCGTTAACATTTTCCAGTGCCCTAAGAATACAAATGACATCACAGATGCCAGAGAAGGATATCAAGCAATCGTAACTTCTTCACATCCCTTGTTATTCAGAAGGAAGAATGGAAGGGCTATGCTCAGCATCGCTTCCTGTCATCCTAGGACTAGTGCTCAGTAATATTTAATGCATAAGGTCACTATTCTGCAAAAGGCTAAACCTCCCTTGAAAAGTGCTGGATGACATTAGCTACTAGCAAAAACAACGTGAGATGAGGAGCTCAGCCCCAGGGTTGGATCAGACCCTTTGTTTCCAGGGCAACTGTTGGGATGTGAAATTTAAAGAGAATGAGAGGGTTCCCATGCGGCAAGAGAGCCCTTTGAAACGAACAAGAGACACAAGCGTTTACAGAAACATCCACTCTTTTTAGGGGAAAGGATGGGAGATTTTGGGGAACGTACAATACATTATTTGAAGTTTTAATGTCTTAACACGATAGTGAGGAAATGGCCTCAATAAAATGGTCTGATTCCCATAAAGAAAAAAAATGGAAAGAGTAGTAATAAAATACTAAAATGTAGGTTTAAGTCAGATGGACCGGAAAGAAGTGAAAGGAGCAAGTCTTTGTTACAACCTTTTCCAGCCGTTGGTCTCAAAATGAATAGGAAAAATGTCTGTGACAACCTGACATAGAAAAGCTGGCTTTGTAAGCTCTATAAAGCAAGGCTTTTATATGAGAACAGCTAAAAAGCAAGTCATATGGTATGTTAAAAATAGGCAACAGGTGCCTCTTGTTGAAACCCTGGACAATGTGATGCATTGTGAGGAAAGTAGAATTCCAGAATGTACTTGAAATATCTCAGACCATCTGTATGCCTTAGTTCCGGAGTTTTCCAGGATTATAAGAAAATAAATGTATTTGTATCAACAGGAGACTCTCGACGTAATCAGAGCCACATTGTGAGAACCAAGCAAAAAGAGGAATTTCTGTGTCATAGGAAATTCTGATATTTTGACATGTGTTTTCATCCTGCAAAAAGTTAAAGTATCAATTTTTTTTTTTTTTGCAGAATGAAAAGTTCAAAAAATTCCAGTTGGAAATGGCAAAACTCTTCATTTCAAGTCAATTCAACATTAAACTGCATTTGCTTACAGTGCCATAGTGCCTTATGTCCTTATTCTTCCTTATGAGGCTCCCTGGCCTAACTACATTTCCCATGGTGCACTTCAGTCATGCAACTCCCATGATGCACCAAGTGGCTCAGTCAGATGCAGTCCACATTGTATGATGGGAGATGCAGTCCTGCCAAGGATTCTGGCCCATACAAAAGAATGGGGTCAAGAAGCACTCGAACTACACCACCTATAAGACTCCACAATACCTTAAACAGATGCTGTTTAATGTTGTACCGAGTCACTTAAACATTACATTGTAGCCGCTTAAGGTATTAAGTTCAACTGAATCTAACCTTTTTTTTTCAGTTCAACAAACCAAAATGTTTTGATTTGGGTCGAAACAACCTAAAAGGAACTATTTCATTTAGATTTTCCCAAGGGAAAATCAGAAAACTGTGTAAAGTGAAATTTTATCCAGAAAATTTTGATTTTGTAATTTTTCCATCAAAAAATCATTAATGGGACAATCCCACCCAGCTGCTCTGCACATACCCATAGTAAGAGCACCTCTGCTTAGAAGAACTTGCTCTTTAAATGGACAGAGGTAGTATATTTATTCCCATCTTACAGACAAGGAATGAAGCACAGAAATTAAATGCCTTGGCCATTGTTATAGAAAAAGTCTTATACATACATAGGAACTGAATTAAGCTCTCTTGAATTCTATTCCAGCGCTTCAGCCACAAAGCTATCTCTCCTCTCTGTAGTGTTTTAATTTATACCGATTTCAATGTGTGCTGTTCACCAATATAACCAGAAACCCACCTCTGAACAATTAATTTCAGAAAAGTTCAGAGGCAGGTTTAAAATTTCTGCCTGACGATACTCTTTATTTGATGATAAACTAATAGATCCAACTCAAGTTCTATCCCTCATGACATGCAAAGCCTTTCCTAGGCCTTAGTTTGTCATTTCAGATGGGGGAGTGTATCATTCCAGTGTCCCTGACTTACTTTAGATTTATGAAAACAAGAAAAGCCAAAAGTGAAGTCTTCATGAGGGATCACAGTGGGTATATGTCTCAACTGTAACAGGCTGCAGCATCTGAGAATAAAACGACTGCTGTGTCAGCACACTGGAAGAGTTCTTAGCACAGTAAAATTGAGCAAAGGCATCACCAATTAATCATTACTAATCAAAGACCAAGTTGTAAATCAAAAAAACTGTCCCTTCCCCCCAACGTGAGAAAGGCAATCTCACCTCTCAATCAGGATGACCCTTATGGAAAGTCCTAAAGATTTAATGGAGAATGTAATAGCTAACCCTAATATAAGGGTCTCCAATGACTCTGTATGTTCCTACTGACTTGGATGGAGAGGATTCACCTAACAGCATTGCTGCTTTTAGAGATAAGAGTCCCAGTTCTAGTTCCAGCTGCCTTAGTATGTAGGGACGATAGAAATTTCAGATATGAAGGAAGGCCTCCTATTGCTTAAATCAACTATTAATGTACAGGCACAGGCCAGCAGACAACAGCAATGGACAGTTACACCTTCACTTTTAACCACTTCAGAGTAACTGCTTTCTTCAAAGCATGGGAGCCCAGCTGATTGAGGGATAGTGCTGTTGTGCAAAGCGGATATAACACTTGGCCTACATTTTCAAAGGTGACTAGTGATTTTGGGTGCCCCAATTCAAGACATTCTAAAGGGGCTTGTTTTTCCAGAAAATGCCAAGACCCCCTTTGGCTGATGTGTGATGAGGGTCAGCTTGGATTGGATGCTAGAAGTTGCCCATTCTGTTGCTGTAGCACCACCTGAATGGCTCAGTGGGCACATTTCATGAACCACTATTGCAGCAAAAGCCCTGGGGGAATCATCTACAGGAATCACATCCACAAATTCTAGATCTAGAAGGAGGAGCTTGTACCCCTTGAGCTAAAAGAGCAGGCCTATTAACTAGGAGGCAGACCCAACCTCAATTAGTGGCATAGCAAATTGGGATGGAGTATCCAGAACCACAATGTTCACAGGGATTAGACACTTCTCATGGCTGGGGAAGTACATCCTGACCTCCAGAGGTGCTGACTAGAACTGCCAAGGGGAAACGAGGGATTCCACAGTGTGACACAATGCACCCCATGTACACCCTTATGTTGTGACTGTGTGTCATTCATGGTCACCCTTATAGGGTAATTGCATATTGTTTAATAAAAGTATGTCACATAAGGTGCTTTTGGAATGCTCATGACATACTGAACATTATTGTTACAGGACTATGTTTGTTACAGTATCATATGTATGGTTAAGAAGCTCTGCTACGTAATATTCCAAAATATGTGTCTCATGGTTTGAGGCAGATCTAAGTAAAACCCTCCAAAAGCAGAGAGGTAGTTCACACCTCACTAAGGCATGCATAAAACAATCCAGCCCTTCCAGGAACAATGGACTAGCCTAAGCATTGTTAAGGGGATGCTCATGTGACTCAGGACACAGAGGGATCCATGCACGTTTATTACCTGACCCTGAAAGGAAGGTGGGGGGTGAAGGAACATGTTGAAAAGGGACATGTTGCTCTCTCTCTCTTTTCCACTTCCAGCAACAAAACAACATCAAGCAACTGAAGGACTGTCCACAGGCGAAGGGCCTGGCTGAAGAAAGTCAGCCAGTCTGTGGTGAGAATTATCTAACTTTATCAATTTACTGAAAGGGTTCAGCTTAGTTTAGAACGCAGCTCGCTTTTATTTCATCCTGATCAAATCTAATTTACATTCCTCTGACTTATAATCACTTAAAATCTTTCTGTACTTGATAAACTTATTTGTCTGCTTTATCTACAGCTGTGCCTGTGGTTTAAGATGTGTCAGAGACGCCATCTGAAGTGACAACGCTGGTGCATGTCAATTTCTTTGATAAATTGACGAACCGATGAACTTGCTTTGTTCAGCGGGCAGCACTGAACATTGCAAGATGGAAGTTCCTAGGGCGGCATCTGGGACTGAGAGTGTTTCCATTGCATAATCCCAAGAGTAGCAGGCCAGGAGCAGTCACTCACTGAGCTGGCTTGCAGGAGGCTATGCATGGGGTGACCCAGGAGTGGGAGTTCACACAGCAGAGCAAGTGCAAGATGGGCTCCAGAAGTGAGGGACAGGGGTGACACAGCGATACACCAGTCTGCATAGCAGAGGGGAACGTCACACACAGCAGGTACAGAGTCGAGAGTATGGCCCCTTTTACATTGTGGATCACCTCGGTGCCATTGATCGCAGGTGGAGAAGTTGGCCTGTATCCCACAGTATCTTATAGCGTAGACCGGGCCCTATATTCCTGAAGATAGACACAGGCTTTGGAAGCTATGCCTTTCCAGTTGAAGGTCAGATTTTATCTCCTTGATTTTTAAGCTGAGATTTCAGTGGCTCCATTTTGTTCAGGAATTCTGAGTGTAGTGTTTTGCTTGAATGTGATGCGGAGAGAAAGGGGAAATAAGCGAACCATTATTTCTTCTAATATAACATCTAAGGTCAAAATTTTAGCGCCCATGAAATGTCTCAGCCCTATCAGCACTTTTTTGCTTGTGCACCTTTATGGCTGATTTTAAAACAGTGTCTCCATCCATAAAATTCTCCCAGCCTTTAATCTTGTCGACTCTGTTTTCTTGAATGTTATAGCCAAGATCACTTGACTAATTCAGCTTACAAAGTGCTACTGGGAAAGTATATTTATGGTAGTCACAGCAAGGACAACCAAATTAACTGTAGCAAGCAGCAAGCTTGAAGAGGAAATGAAAAAGGGAATGACATAATTTGGAGCAAAAAATACAAGAAGTGCAAATAATTTAATAAAGTGTTTTCCAAGTGAAAACTTCCCAGTTAGATGAACTTTAGGACAGCTAAGGGGTGTTGTCAACTAAGTTGAGACACAGCATGCAGATTTTATTTAAAAATATTGTAATTTATAAACTTTTCTGGGCCACATTTTTTTCTCAGTTTAACTGAGATCAGAATTCCTATAAAGTAAGAATTTTTCAGCTCCATTGAAAGTTTATTATTTGTATTATGTATTTGTATTATTTGCACCTTGAAGCCCCAACTGAGACTGGGGCCCTACTGTACAGGTGCTGTACAAAGAGTCAGCACTAGTCCCCAGCCTATGGATTTTACAGTGTAAAATGCCATCCTGCAAACACTTATACATATGTTTAAATTAACATACTGAGAGCTCACACTGATTTCACTGGAACTCCTCAAGGTATAAAGTTAAGCATGTGTGTTGTGTGTTTAGCATCTAAGTAGACAAGAAAAGAAGGATCGTTATCTCCATTTTACAGATGGGATTTAGGCATACAGAGATTAAAATGACTTGCCAAAAGTCATATAGAAAAATAATGCCCAAAACAATAAAATCACAGCAGCAAGTCTCTGAGTCAACTCACTCAGGCTCTTGGCGCTTCTGCGACGGGCTTAGAAATTGCAGTGTAGATGTTCCCATTTGGGCTGAATCCCGAGCTCCGAAACTCAGCAAGGTGGGTGCGTCTCAGAGCCCTGGATCCACCGTAACCTCAAATGTCTACAGGGCTATTTCTAGCCCCACACCCTGAGCCAGTTGTCCCAGGCTTTGAGACTTGCTGCCACATGGATCTTCTTTTTTTCCTGTGTAGATGTATCCATCGTGAGTTGTTGGCAGAACTGAAAATTGAACCTAGACTCTCTGATTCCTAGGCCAGTGTCGTAACCCAAAGGCCATCCTTCCTTTCTATGCATAGCAGCTACAACATTTACCTTTCCCTGCCCCCATGCATGGCTGGTGGTATCCTGCATGACAGGACTCTGTATAGCACAAGTAACAGAAAACTGTGGGGCAAAGACATTATATGCTGACTCCATTAAATAACTGAGTCATAAGGGCGAGAGAGAGAGAATTAGGGTATGTCTACACTGCCGGCGACTTGGAGATCGATGCAGCAGGATTGATTGAGTGGGTCATGGAGACCCATTCAATTGATCCCAGAAGTGCTCTCCAGATGATGCGATTAAACCACGTCCCCGAAAGGAGTACGGCTGTGTCAACCGGACGGCTCTGCTACTTTACGTAACTTGTGCATCTCCCGTCGACAACCAGCAGCAGTGTAGATCAGGACTTAGAGTCCACAGGACAAGGGGTAAATAAATGCTTTTAAAATGAACTTTGAAAAAAAGAGATGGAGACACCAGCAGGCTGGATGACATCTTAAGAAGCTGTGAAGGTCCAGAAAGACTCTCAAGATAAAAATCCACATTTCACTCCCTTCACCACCCTTCCTGCTAATTGTCAGCCTCATTGCCAGAGATGGTACCTAATTTTCACCTGCCTTATTTACTATGAGGTTAATGATAGTCTATTAATAAAGGCATGTAGCATACATCTCCTATTGTTTCTCCTCATTAAAGGAAATAATAGGGGAATTATTATTATTATAATAGGGAAATAATAGGGTCGCTAACTTCACTGTCAAACCAGTGGTATTTGACCAGATCCTCAGCTGGTGTAAATGAAGTCAATGGAGCTTCATGGTTTTACACTAGCTTATGATCTGGCACCTCCCTCCACCCCCACCCCTTTTTTTTTAATGAAATAAGTCATGGGTGTTTCAGTTACAGCAAAGATCCCTTTTCCTAGATCACCAGGAAATTCACCCTTTCCTTCATATATTGCATCCATATTTAAACTCATTAATAAATAATAATTCTTTGGTTTCCAAGGGTGTAGAAATGATAAAACACACACTAAAGCGTTCCACCATTCCCACAGAAGGTGAGAAAATGTGGTGTAATAATTGAATCATAGGACTGGAAGGGACCTCAAGAGATCATCTAGTCCAGTCCCCTGCACCCATGGCAGGACTAAGTAATATCTGGACCACCCCTTACAAGTGTGTGTCCAATCTGCTCTTAAAAAGCTCCAATAATGGAAATTCCACAACCTCCCTAGGCAATTTATTCCAGTGCTTAACTACCCTGACAGTTCTTCTCCACACTGAACAAACCCAGTTTTTTCAATCTTCCCTCATAGGTCATGTTTTCTAGACCTTAAATCATTTTTTGTTACTCTTCTCTGGACTTTCTCCAATTTATCCACATCTTTCCTGAAGTGTGGCACCCAGAACTGGACACAATTCTCCAGTTGAGGCCTATTCAGTATGGAGTAGAGTGGAAGAATTGCTTCTCGTGTCTTGCTTATAACATTCCTGCTAATACATCCCAGAATGATGTTTGGTTTTTTTGCAACAGTGTTACACTATTGACTCACATTTAACTTGTGATCCACTATGGCCCCTTGCTCCCTTTCCGCATTACTCCTTCCTAGGCAGTCATTTTCCATTTTGTATGTGTAGAACTGATTGTTCCTTCCTAAATGGAGTGCTTTGCATTTGTCCTTATTGAATCACTAATGGTTCAGATATCTCATCAGTCACCTCCTTGAGTATTCTAGGATGTATTGTGACCTGAGGACATATATCTTGTCTAAGTAATTATTAATTTGTTCTTTCCCTATTTTAGTCTCTGATCTTACCTTATTTTCACTGGCATTCACTAAGTTAAACTTTCAGTCATGACTAGCCTTTTTGGCAAACACTGAAACAAAAAAGTCATTTAGCATTTCGGCCATTTCCACATTTTCTGTTATTGTTTTTCCTCCCCTCATTGAGTAACGGGCCTACATTGTCCTTAGTCTTCCTCTAGCTGAGCATCAGACTAGGGGCTAGGATGTGTGGGTTCTCATCCTAACTCTGCAAAGTTACAGCTTAACCTTGGGCAAGTCATTGAACTCCTGCCCCACTTTCCCCATCTGTAAAATGGAAATAAAACAATTTAACCCCTGCTTTAACTCAGATCTTGTTACCGGCACCTCCATCCATAGCTCTGCTGAGACCTGCCATGATCTGTTGCAGTCAGTTCTTAGCACCTCAGTACCAGAAAGATATTGAGGAATGGATGGATTTTGGAGAACAGCATCTCAAGTCATCAGAAGACAGGAGGAATTATTGACTCTTTTATTCTTGATTCAGGTAAAAGTGCTTTGAAAAGAGCCAAGGAAGGAATGTAAAGCCAAAAACAGTGAGAAATAATTTAGTTGAACAAGGTATCTGATCAGTTTTGGATATTTATAGGGCACTGATCATGGAGGTATGTAGGCATGAATAATGGGATGAAATTAAAAAAGGGGGAAATTATGTTAGATGTAGCAGGAATAACTTCCTGAGAGTTAGATCTATTGGGCTGTGATGTTATATTCCTCTCCCCCCCACCCCAAAAAAAAAAAAAACAGTGGCAGCTCTAGCATTTGGGACTTTAAAAACTAGTCTCAACAAAACACTAGAAAAAGTGCAGTAGAGAACAATCCTTCATTGGCAGGGGACGGACTGCAGAAGGTCTTTATTATCTCTTATATCTCTGATTTCTATAACTCACCTGTGACTTTGTTTTTACTGCTAAAAAAGAGGCATTTCTTACCTCAGGGTAATGATATGCAGTGTTGTTAAAGTCGTGTGGTCCCAAGATACTAAAGCATTAAGGTGGGTGAGGTAATATCTTTTATTGGACCAACTTCTGTTAGTGAGAGAGACAAGCTTTTGAGATGTCACAGATCTTGGTAATTAGCACATATGATTTATCTGGAGGTAAAAACAAAGCTGAAGACCAGGCGCTTTCATTTTACTCTGAGGTAAACTTGACAAGGTCAACCCCTGGAAGGGGGATAGGGCTGGTCACCTCGCAATAAAACCCAAGTGCCTGGTCTTCATTGTGTTTTTTCCTCGGCATAGCCCATGCCTGTTACTTAACCTGAGATAAAAACAGGCCTTTTTTTAATCAGTGAAGACCAGGCCTGCCAGGAGTGTCGTGAGGACCGATTGAGCCGTATTCTGACTTCTAGGAAAACATGAAGCTATTCTCTTTATTCGGTAGCAGATGACTATGAAAAGGCAGCACCAATCTGTACAGATGCTCTCAGAGCCAGCTGACAGCATCAAGTAACCATCATCCTTCATGTGACTTGCTACGCGCCAATGCAGAGCATTTGCTGGTCTGAGCCAGCTAAGACGCCGAGGATTGAAAATGAGGCTAACGCTTTGTGTGAAAGACATGGTGTAAAATATAGCGCTGTGTACAAGCGCAGAAACTGTAGGCCACATGCTGCAAGAGGTCGAGCACCTTCTGGGAAGACTGATTGCCCTCAACTCCCATTTAAGTGGTAGGAGAAGAGGGGCGCCGAGCACCTTTCAAGAGATGCTCAGAATCTTACAGAATGGGGCCCTATGAGCTAGAGCATGTCTATAGAGACAAGGTTCATGAGATAATATCTCTTTTTGGACCCACTTCTGTTGGTGAGAGAGACAAGCTATCAGTCTTACCTCTCTCACAAACAGAAGCTGGTCCAATAAGAGATATTCCCTCACCCATCTTGTCTCTATAATATCCTGGGCCCGACACTACTAGAACAAATCTGACAGAACCAGGCATCAAACAATGGTGTGTGTTATAAAGAAGGACTTAATCCCACAACTTGTGCTCAGAGAAGACCTCATTGGATCCATTCAAGATAACTCCGCTTAAGGCAATGGGGCTACTTCCATGAGTAAATGCTCACTAACATTAGTGAGGGTTGCCCCATAGGGTTTAATATTATAATTGTGTTTTCTTCTCTGGGTGGACGTATAAATGTGTGGTCTGCTGTATGGGCATGGGTAGGAGGGAGTTTCCAGGGAACGGGTTAGTCCGCTGAACAGTTCACCTTGCTTGACCATCCGTATGCATAAATGAAAATGCTGGGAATCCCATTTAAGAGTCTCAATCAAAGCCAAACTCAACATGTACCTCAGGCCTCCTTCGCCATCAGTGCTGGGCATATCACAAAGATCTTGGGTGGGGGAACTGCTTCTTTTGACAGGATTAATGCCAGCATAACATGGCTTTAAAACAGCTTCCCATGGAAACAGTCTTTCAAAAAATGGGCCAGATCCTTGGCTGGTGGAAATTCACATAAACCCATTGGTTTCCATGGAGCTATACTGATTGACACCAGCTGTGGGTCTGGGGCAATATTTATTTTCTTCCCAATTTATAACAACAATCAATATTTCATTTGAATGCAATCTAAATTTAGTTTTGCTTTCTATTGGAAGGGTGATCAGTGTAGGATGCCAAGATTCAGGCCAACCCTTGAGCACTTGCTTAACTTTAAGCAAATGCATGACTCTCAAGGGGACTTAAGAACATACTTAAGTGCGTTCTTGAATAAGGGCGCTTTCCTGAATCATAATGAAGGTTACCTTTTAGATGTGTGATTCGTGCCAATTATAGACATCGGTGCAAACTTTTCCATGCAGATTTAGGCCCTGTGTATACTGGAGATTTCTACCAAAGGCCAGCCATGGGGGGAGACAGACAAAGCCACTCTTAGCTGTATTTCACATGGATTGTGCATCACTGCTGAGGTAAGATCCCCCAGTGTGAATTGCAGCTTTTCTTATCTACTCTTGCCCTTTGCACTTGCATAGCTACAGCAATGGCTGGCAATTGCTTGCTGGCATGAGTGCAAAATCCCCAGTGGAGACGACGATATTTCATGCCCCAAGGGGAATGCAAACGGTGCAAATACAAAGCCAATTCTGTGCTATGCTCATGTCCTGCCCCTCCTTCTGTTTTTTATCCTTTAACTGAGGAGTAGATGTCACAGGATGCACAGCTCACACAGAGGCAATGTTCAAGCTTTTGAACTTTTAATTAGTTCTGAGGTTTTTTATTTTTCTCCCTCCACCTCATGACAAACATCTGGGTGTGTCAGCTTTCCCATGCGCATCTGGTGAATAACGATGCCCTTGAGACCATGAAATGAAAGCAAAACAATCTATACAACTTCAGATCTAAACCTACAATAGTTGCTGAGAAGCAGCAGCTTAGCTTTGCTTTTTTTTTTTTTTTTTTTTTATTGACAAACCACTTCATCTTTTGATCTTTGAAGGGCATGTTTATCCAACATTGTTCTTTGCAGCTATAATGCTTCTGGTTACAAATTGCGAGAGTCATGTTCTATTTGAATGAAACAATGGAATTTAATAATTAGCAGCCTTCAAAGACACATGCAGGGCTAACAATCTCTTCTGATTACAAGGTCAGAGCTGAAAATCTGTAGCTAAAATGCGTTTGAGTTGAACAGCGTTGTTTACGTTGTTGTGGGAGAAATGTGTACATTGTATTTCTAATTCTATTCTTTTCCCCAAAAGTTTTATTTTTTCAAGAACAATAGAAGAACAATAGCATACGAATTGAACAATAAGCGTACGAATTGAGCCCCATCTGATCTCACTTCCACAATCTTTTTAAATATATGCTCTAGGTTCAAGCACTAGATTCAAAAATACCTGGGTTAAATTCTATGGCCTGTGATAAATATGTGGTCAGATTAGGTCATCATAATCGTCCCTTCTGGCCTTAAAATCTAGGAAACCGATGATATGTGCATCAATGTAAGAGTAACTCTACTGAAGTCTGTGGAGCACATTGGTATAAAATCAGTGATGGGCCGAGATTCTGCAAATGGATGCACCCATATACAATCCTATAATGAAATTAGAATCAGTCCTCTAGCATTCAAAAGTTTAGTGTGTCAGTCTAAGGGATATTTATGTCCAACTGCTCACAATTTAGATTCCAATCTGCCCCTTAAGCAGTTGTGTAACTATAAGCATAGGATGAGACTCATTGACTGCCTTGAAGTAATGAGTCCTAAATCACTCTACAGGGACCAAAGGAGAGAGAAAACCTTTAGCGGTTCAAAGTCAGGAACAAAAGGTCACAACGTGTTTTGTTGTATAAAGCAACAGACAAACAAGTAATCAATTTACCACCAAATATGTCAGCTAGTCATGTTCGGATGAAGAATTATGCAAAGCATCTATATCCAGACTCACTACACCATCCCTATTTAAATGAGCTTGCTTTTAGCCTAAATGACATTGACACCATTAAAAAGTGATGTATTTTTGAAATCTTGTATAAGTTTCAGTTTTGCTGGCAACATGGAAGCGTGAAAGTTGAATAAGAGGCCAGTCGTTGTCTCATGATTGTGAGCAATGATACGAATACCAGGAAATACAAGGATCTTTTAATCTCATAAGTGCAAGTTTCCCTTCCTTCTCCACACTATAGATACAAAGCATTCCGCGTCCCCTGGCAACGATTGTCACTGTGGCCATTTTAGCTGAGATACATGATTAGAGGATGCAGTCACCTGATTTAAGGAAGCACTTAAGCATGTGCTTAATTCCATCTGTATTCAGGAAAGCATAGGATTCAAGCACACGTGAGATGGGCTGCACAGGGGTCCCTGGCCTGGCAAGGAAAGGGTTAACCCTGCTGCCAAAAAAGGGCCACCTCTCCCTGACCTCCACTCAGAGATCAGAGATCCTGGTGCAATCAGGATCAGGCCTAATCTCCGAAAACATAGAGGGGAGGGGAAATAAATGAGATAAATCACTGGTGTAACGCCAGCAACTTCAAAGGATTTACACCAGAGGCTGACTTCACTCAGTGTGACTGCTGCCGCATGCCATGGGCAGAAGGAACGGTAAAATGTGACTCGGTCTAACATGGAAGGGGACCAATTATAATTAAGCAGTTTGTATAATGAACTCAAATATTGGTCCTCTTGTTAAGGGTAAGGGGTTCTGATGCCCTTCCTCACTTCACAAGTAGTCCCTTTGACTCTCCTGAGGTTACCTGGGGGATCAGGTTGAGAAGGGGTATCAGAGCCAATCTGATGCCAGTAGCTGCCTCTGCCTCTAACATCTGCACAGTCCATACTGTAAGAGTCCAATAACTTCAACTGAATATTAATACTCAATGACACAATCGACAATGCCCTGGATTTGATTTGACCATGTTGTGTCTGAGCCGGCGTTCCACTCACACCCCAGCCTTCCCTGTATTGCAGCATGCCTTCACCGTGCGTCAGGAATGCGACTTTGGGACCATTATGCTATGACCAAAGGAAAGTATTAAGCCCAGCAGACAAGCAAACACCCCAGTAATAACTGTGGCCATTAAATCATGGTGAGACGCTATCTAGGTCTGCTTGGTCAGACTTTTGTCTTGTTCTGAAGTTTGTTTTATGGCAATTCTGGACTAATGCAGCCATGTTTCACGCAGCATCTCTTAACATCTGCCCCCAAATGCATGGCAGGATTAAAGATTATAACACAGGAGGCAACTGGTCTGATTGTGGGCATTGTCAGTCACTTTACCCCATGCCTGCCTCCTTTCACTTGTAATGTAAAGCATGTGCAAAGTGAGCGTTTCCTTTTTGTGCCATGTTAAATCCCACATGGAGGCAAAGTAGTTTTAACGACTAGGACTCAGGAATTGAAGGGTCAGTTCTTTTCTCTGCCACAGACTGCCTGGGTGACCTTGGGCAAATCCCATCATCTCTCTGAAGCTGTTTTCCACCTGTAAAACCCAGGCTGATGCTTCCTTGCTCCCACCTGTGAGGTGATGAGTCATACTTGAACCCGAGCCTGATTAAGCCACAGGGGGATGAGTCATTCCTGGGCTAGGTTCCAGCCAACCCACAAGCCAAGAGCTGGTCTGGTGACTCTCAGAGCAGGTATATAAGCCTCACAGGCGCACTGGCAGCTCACTTTGCTGAATGGCATGTCGTGCCTTGGTGCTCTTCGCTGCCTGATTGGTATCAGAGATGCCTCGGCCTGCTCCAACCCTGCTCTGGGCACCTAATCCCAGCTCTGGCTACTATGTCTGACCCTCTTTGCCTCAGTTTCTCACACTGCCCTTTTTCTGTCTCGTCCATCAATACTGTAAGTACCTCAAGGTAAGGACTCCCAGTTTGTGTGGTGCCCCATGTAATTGGATCCCAGTGGGGGGAGCCTCTGGGTCTGAATCCTTCCCGTCACACTTAGACCATGAGCTGTCACCCTGGTCTGTCATGTTGTTTGCTGGATTGGCAACCTGATTGTTTCGGAAACTTCTTTACAAGGTTAGGTTACTGGCCTCTTGCACTCATCCCAAAGCTGCAGGACCAGTGGACTGCTTCTCAGTGGGTCCCTGTCTGTGCATGTGTCCAGCTCTGATGGCTCTACTAAGGCGTTAAAACTGCCCCTTGCCTAGCGCTGCGGGCCACAGGGACACGCAAGCCTTTCCAATACACCCACGGGCACTGTCCTGAGGAGATGAGGCTTCCCTGTGACACCATAATGGCTGATATTTGTGCTAACTCCCTGGTTTCACAGTAGCTCTTTGTGTGAAGACACAGTAAGGAAAGAGTCGTACAAGACCTCAGTCCTTACCCTGTGGAGCAGTGCCACTGAGAAACCAACGGGGGTACTCAAATGACTAAGAATCACTCCTGTGAATAATGGCTTGCAGGTTAGGCTCTAAGAGCCTGGCCCAAAGTCCTTTGCTTCTCGTTGGCTTTGGCTCTGAGATGCTGAGCGCCTCTGGGAAGGCCTGACCTCCTTCAGTCCTGTTGATAGAGTTGAGGCTGTTCAGTACTTCGTAAGGTCAGGTTCCTTTTGTGTCTGTACCATAGGATCAGTGTTATACTGTTACATTCCCTTACCAGGGAACCATATCCTGTGCTATGGAAGGATGGGCTCTGTAGTCTAAAGGTCATTTCTAGCTCTTATCCACTGTGATAGCCAATGGAATCTTCTCTTTCCCCCACCCCACTTTCATGTACTTTGTATCGTGGCAGAATATAAGGACAGAAGAAACAAATATGGTGCAATTACTTTACTTTTATGTGCCCCAGTAAGATGATCAGTGTTGAGCAAATGGCACCTTTTAGAGCCCTCTGCTGCAAAAAGATGATTTAATTGTAACTTAAAATTAGTTCTTGAGGGCCCCTTCCTGCAAACTTTCCTCACCCCGGAGTAATTCTGATCTCTTGTATAAGAAGAAACTAAGGGTTACCCTAGTGATAAAACTGGCATCAGATGGGAATAAGGGGCATGGATGTAAAGGGGCTGCTGTCTAAATATATATTGAAACAGAGGTGCACAGTGGGTTGTATTTACTGATGGATAATGTCCCAGGTTTGGGGGATTTTTTTTATATTTTTCTTATTTGTGGGGAGGGACAGTGGTTCAGGTTAAAGATTATTTTTAATTATCTCCTACAATGTCCCCTCCATATTGTGGCTTGGAGTCTCTCACTCCAAGCTCTTTGTTCACAAACCTGAATCGTGAATTAGTCTTCACTGAAAACCTGCCTTGGAAGAAATTGTGTGCGAGCCTATCAGTTATTTTCTCTAATGTGCACACACTCACAGAAATAAGGGGGAAGAGATGTTTGAGAACACTGCATCAGCACCTTGACGAGAAGCATAAAAGTGTAATTTCCCTTGAGACTAGAAATGCTACAAGAACTTGCGCAAATGGTAGCAATGCCCATTAAAAACTGAACTAACAATGCAGTATCCAGAGACAATTGAGTGGGGGGAAGGGGAGAATTTTGCCTGATGTTGAAAGTGCTTGAGCAGAAATCTAAGTCCATTGTCTTCCTCGTAACTGCTGCAATTGTGCACTCCAGATAATCATAGTTACTTTTTTTATTGGGCTACTTAACAGGCATCCACCTGAGATGATTGGCTGTTTGTTATCCAAACAGGTTCTATTTATGCCAGAGGTTGGCAAGAGATGAGAAGCAAAAACTGAATTAAACTTTGCTGCCCCCTTGTGTCAGACTACATAACGGCAGATAATCAATGCATTAGTCTCTCATACTACTTTGCGGACTGGGTAGTGTTGACTATTGGTTATGTATTTAGCTCCTGGTTTTTTTGTGCTGATCCTGACTTCTGCTAATGGATCTCTTCAGTTATCTTGTTCTCCCATCACCTGTTTGTTGTATTCATCTCTTCTTACTCTTGTATAGTAAGAGATGAGAACTTTTATTGGCCCAATTTCTGTTGGTGGAAAGTACAAGCTTTTGAGCTTCATAGAACTCTTCTTTAGGTCTGGGGAAGATAAGCAGAGTGTTACTTAGAATTTAATCTTTGAGGCAGGAGCCTTCTTTTCATTACATGTGTGTTCAGTGCCTGGAATAATGGGACTATGATCCTCGATTGTACCCTCTAAAGGCTACTGCAATACAAATCGTTTTTGAGCAATACTTGTCAGCCTCTGGGTTGTCTGAATGGTTCATTTTAACTAATCCTTATGTATGATTGGTCATCTAAGTAAAATGGCCTTTCTGCTCCTTGGTTAGAAGAATGACCATTTCTACTAGGAGGATAATAAGAAAATACTTTTGGGGTACAAATCTCACATGCTAAAGGTAATGAAAAATTTGGGATCTGCAAACACTTTCACCACTACACCATGGTAGTCTGCAAATACAATGAGTAAATAACTTGAGCCCATGAATTATAGAGAACTGAACTTCTCATAGAATGAGTGTGGGGGGGTATTTACTCTTTAACCATCTCTCCTGCATAGCAAAGAAGTGATTCAGCATTGAGAAGTTTTTAATGATCAGAATTTAATTAGCAGGCAAAAGAATGGACCAAATTCTTGGATTCAGTTCATTGACTTCAATGAAGAAAACGGTAGTACCTAGTGCAGAAGAAACCCAATTGTTCAAAAATCGTTAATCAGCCCCCTTTTTCTTTAAAATCACAAAGTTAAAATAATAAATTTGAGGTCTTTTTTATTTGTCTTTTGATCATTCAGCCTTTGTGGTTCAACATTTACAAACTTTTCACTGCAGCCACAAGTGCGAGAAACTTTTTTTAAAAAAAATGAAAGCAGACAGTCTCATATGCTCACATGACTCCAGGAGCTCGGACATGACAAAAATAGCAATACTGTGGCATTCGCAGTAAACTAGATAGGGTTGGCAGCTTGGCCTGTGTAGTTTCATAAACAAAACTGCTGATTGAAAAGCAGATTTCAGTGTACTGTGGAATTAGGTTAGGATAATACAATGTGATGCAATAGGGCACATTTCATCCCTAATGCTTTTGCAACATTAGCTAAAGCAGCTAGATAGTTAAACACAGCTCCTTTATGGAATAGACTATGGTGCTCTCATCTGGTTTTATAAAAACAGGTTTTATGGGTTTCTAGGTAAAAACGAATTGACAAAAAGTTTCAAAGCCCACGACATTTCCTCCCCACCCTGTTTGCACATCGTGCTTTGAAGTGCTGGCCTGGTGAGCACCAAGCAGTTAACGTGTGTTTGGCTACATGTTGCTGCCAAAGGATTTGGAAATCCAGAGGTCAAGTAAGGAACGCTGAGCCGGAGTCTGCATTCAGGGATTCCCATGCAACCCTAAACCAGGGGGTCTACCTTACTGCAAAGCAGATGCCAGTTGAGCCCTGGAGAAGTGAACACGGAGGAAATGGGTGAATCTCTTTGTGGCCACATGGTGAGATGGGACCACAAACCTCACTTCTTCCCCTGAGCCATACAGTGGGGTTCATACCTGAGGAGACCTGCTAATGTCTCTGGTTTCTACACTGCCCTCAAGACTGCAGACAACAGCAATGTAAGATATTGCAGACAAAGGGGCAGATTCTGAGTTCACTTATACCAGGTTAAACTCTGCTCGGAACGTGGCCTGGAATCTGCACTAATTTAGGAGGCTGTTTCCCTGCACACTTCGGAGGCCAAGAGATTTTCTTGGAGAAACTGAGCAAGTAACCAGGCATTTAGGTACCAACATACTGATTTTTAACCTATATGCAGAGCTTTCATATGCCACAGTATTACAAGATGCTATGTGTATGTAAGGTGGTAGATTACATGGTACTGTGTTAATGGGGATCTAGTATGTGATCATTTAATGAAAGGTACAACAGGGAAGAGCTAAAGTTGCAGGAAGAAGAGGTAAAATTTTTTCCAATGGCTCCTTTTGCCTCTCAGCAAAGGCCATTTCATCAACATCTAAACTTGCTATATATAATTTCATTTTGGAACAGGCACTTTGATTTGCCGTTTTGAAACATTATAATGTAATAAAGTAAGATGAGTTAACATAAGAGAAACATTTCATGTTTATCGAACCAGATTGTATCAATCCCAATTTTTTGGAACATTTCACTTGATACAAAACTTAAAAATGGAATGAAAACAAATTCCAAAACGTTGCAATTTCCTGTGGAAAGTACATGGTGAATTTCAATCAGCTGTGACGCTGGGTGCTCCCTCAACAGTGATGTTTCCTGTCTGCAATGTGCTTAACTATATGTGACTTTAAATCCTCAATAAGATTTTCGGGATGCAATGCTTTGTGGGTACAGTCATGGTCTTAGACTGACCTAATTGATTGTCCAAAACTGCGCTGTCACCCATAATGTTGTGCCAACACAAATACCGACCCCACCAAGCCTGGGCAAAACATTAGACCCATTATGTACATAAGTAGGATTTATACCCTATTTAAATGTAGCCTGCCTACTGCCTTCTCTATTACACTGACTCTGAATAAGTGCAAAGCCAGTGCACAGTGACTTTTTTCTAGCTACAATACATAAAACGCAAGTTGGATCCTTTTCAGGGATCCTTTGCTTGAAGCATAGACTTAAAATGACAGCCCAGACCCTCAGCTGGTGTAAAACAGCATATTCCAATGGATGTCAATGGTGCTGTGCCCATTTATACCAGCTGAGCATCTAACCCCATATTTCAATCAGGTTGGTTTTCCTGTTTGCCATTACCTATACATTCAAATATTGCAAACGCACTTTAAGAGTACAGCAGGCAGAATGGAGGAGGATGGGTGAGCCTAGTGTTTAAACTGCAGCTGGATATTCATTTGGGGCTATACTATAGCCCCTGTGGAATCGCTCCGGGCGAGACAGCATGATGGAGTGGCTAGGCAACTGGACTGGGAGCTGGAAGGCCTGAGTTCTAGTCCTGGTTCTTCCACTGACTTCCTTTGTGACCTTGAGCAAGTCACATCACTGTGCTGCCATTTCCCCTGCCTGTTGTCTACTTAGATCATAGGTTTGTTGGGGCAGGGACTGTCTTATTATGTGACTGTGCACTGCTTATATCTTGTTGAGGACCTCTAGGCATTACCAGAATATCAGTCAAATAAGAATACAGAACAAAGAACTACCTCCGCCGATGTGGAATAGTCTTTTAGCTGTACCTCCCTCCCTCCCCACAGGTGAAACTCAAATGGCAAGCCTCAAAGCTGCAAGTCCTCCAGGTGGATGTTCTGCTTATTTGTGCAAAACTTCTGTCAACATGATTTTGCTGGACGTTTCTCTCTGCTTTGTAAACTAGTTGCATAACACATTAGCTATCAGATCTGCTCCCAGTCTTGTGGGCTAATTTCCCCTGGGCGTGCTCTACAAGGTACCAGTGCTTCTTCTTCTGTTACAGTTCCTTGGAGTCTGGCATCTTCCGGATGGAACCTACGCAGACTGAACTCCGAGTGAAATACTCGTTAAGCGGGGTTGAAAACCCCAATTTGCTTTAACGCACTGCAGTGTTCAAATTGTAATTCTGCTGACAAGGAAACTTGTTCTGTCTCTGATCCATGGAGCTGCACCAGGGATGAACTCAGGCCGCTACCTTCTTTTATGTACAGCGAAATATTTATGGTAACTCCTGGGAGACTGAGAGCAGCAAATTAAGTACAATGCTTACATCGTTGGAGTTAACGTACCACCAAGGGAAGGGAAAATTTGTTTTTTTATCAAGATATGAAAATTAGTGATGGGCCCAAACCGTGCACCCCTAATCCAAACCCTGTCAGATTTGGGGATCACCTTTCCATGGGAATCAGGGGAGTCCAACAGTCATTTGTTATATGAACTTAACCTAGCAGCATGAACCACTGAATAAGGCAGCGGGCTCGAAGGCAGGAGACTGTTTGCTCTACCATTCACCCCATCTCCTCTCCCACCCTTGATTCTGTCTATTTAGACCAATGGTCCTCAAACTTTTTTAGCCTGTGCTTCCACTTACCCTGTCCATCCCACCCTGCTGGGAGCTGGTGGGTGGAGCCGTGGCCAGGGCCAGTGCTGGGGGGCGGAGCTGAGTAGGGGCTGGGAGCCACAGCCAGGAGCAGGGTCGGGGTAGATCAGCTGTCAGGGGTAAGTGGAAGTAGGGGAAGAGCAAGGCTGCGTGGCACTCCTTCCTCTCCTTATGTGGGGGCTGGCCAAGGTCCCCCTGACCTCCAGAATGTTCCTCTGTGCCCCCTGGGGAGGTGTGCTGCAAAGTTTGGGGCCCACTGATTTAGGGTATCATCTTTATTGGTGGGGCCTGTGTTTGTACAGCACCTAGCACAATGGGAATCCCTTCTTCCTCTTTTTTTTAAAAAAAGCCTTTTCCCCCATCAGTCAACACTGATTATTTAAGTACACACCTAGCCCAAGCAGAGCTTTAACCCCCCAAAAGGGGAAGTTCCAGAGACGTCACAAAGTCCACTAGGAACATCACCATTGCTATTTCTTGGGAAATGCTCAGCTACCGTGGTGATGTAGGGGCAGTATCAAACCTTTCAACAGACTGATCTTCGGCTGGAGCTGATGATATAATCTAATAACCCTACCCACCTGAATTCCCTGGATTTCACTTTCTTCACTTCCTGTCCTAAACTGAGCACAGCAAGAGGATGGATGCTAGGAAATGGAATATTCCCTGTAAGTGGAAATGGAATCCAAGATCCCACACGTGCTATATAAGCACAATGCTATTACACATCCTACACACTGATGCAAATAGGTTTCATTGCCCAGACCAACAAGTAGACGTTAGGAAGGCTTTAATTCTTCATCAAACTTCAGACTTTCCACATTAAAAGTCTTCCTCCTCTGTTTTCTTTTCTTTGTTAAATATGGGGCACCATAGTGGGTGAGATGATTCCTCTTGTAAATTGAAAGATCTAGCGCATGCTGGAGTCTGAGTAGGAATGAATTATTTAAGTTCTTTCCTACTGTTCTGGTAATATATTCAGTACTTAAAGAGGTTTTCCTTTTGGCTTAAAGCAGCATACATATGAGATGGTTATTCAAATCAGTTTGAGCTGGCTCTTATTAATACGGGCTACCCAGCATTGAGGTGGATGGGCTTCGGTGCTGTCCACAGGCACTGGAGGGGTGAGAGCGAAAAAGAAAAGGAGCTGGGAGTGTTTGAATAGTCAGGAGAACTAACCAAACGTATAATGAAAAGCTTCCCCCTAAAAAATATTTTGCGCTTTTATAGCAGCTCTCATCCAAGGATGCTGAAGCTTTTTTACAAATACTGATTCTCACAGTACCCAGCTGAGGGAAGTCTTATTGTATCAGCTCCGACTGGTTGGATGACTTCCCCCAGTAACACCATGAATCAGTGACCAAGGCAGGACCAGAACCCAGGGCACTCACAGGCCCCCGGTCTCACACCTGGACAATCCTGCCTCCCGCAGCAAGAGGGCATTGAAGGAAATAGCCCCTCCTTTGTTACTGTGTGAATCTGAGGCAGCTCAAGACAATCCACTGCGTGATGCAAAACTTCCATGTGCTTCCCTCCTTCCTGCCTCCTCCCCCCCCCCCAAAAAAAAAGTTTATGGCAGACCCCCGGTGCCTCCCCCCTCCCCCAACCTCATGCAGCAGTGCAAAGGCTGATAGCGTGGACCCCCGCCCAGGGCTGCCGAGGCTGCTGGGCCTCAGGGACGGATCACCCAGGATGGGACCAGGCTGATGGCTGAGTGAGGCTTGGCCCAAAGTCGCTCTGGCTTCTGCCCTGGGCCCTGCAAGTAGCCAAGACCAGCTGCTTGCATGGGCCATTCTCCATGCTGGGGCCACCCTTCCCAGTCAGGTCAGCGCCAGCTGCCCGGAGCTAGAAAGGGGCATGAACCTCACACAGCAGTGGCTCTTTCCCCTAGGGTGGCTCAGCTCAACCCCAACAGGGCCTAAGCACTAGTAGGGGCAGCTCCCAGCCCCTTGGACCCTTTTAATGGGCTGTGTGGACACTCCGTCCTGCACAAAACCACCCTTACCTGAGAGGTGCCGATCTCCCCACACATGGAGGGGGACAGCAGGCTGCTTCCCCCTGGACAGTTTCCCTCCGCAGCACCTGCACTCATAGTCCATCGCATCCTGCACCCCATTCCTTTCCCCACATCACACCCCCAGCGGCTCCCCTCCCCAGTCCTCCCGCCTGGCCCCCCACAGCTCCCGCCTGCGCCTTTCCAGATGCACTCCTCGCCAGCGGCAGCGCCTCCAGAGTCCAGATCCGGTGGAGTTGAAGTAGTGGTCGCATAGCAAGTCCAGGGCAGTGCCTGGGGGTTGCCAGAGCAGCGGGGCCGGAAGGGGTTGGGTGCAGCGAGGCAGGTGCAAGCTGGGGGCTGGCAAGCAGTCGAGTGGGTCGTGGCATTTGTGGTCGAAGCCCCAGTAACACTTGTGGGACCATCAAGGGCAGCTCTGACCAGTGGCCCCACCATGATCTTCCCCATGCCAAAGGCAAGGAGCAGCTGGAGAGCAGGTGAGACCGCTTCCCCAGTGGCCCACTTCTTGGAGCCCTGCCTGGCTGGCCACCACACATAGAGGGAATTGGGGTGAGTTTACAGAAAACCACTGCACTAGGCAGACATAGCTAGACAAACCTCTGATCTGAACAGGGATTGAATCATAGGGCACTTATTCTGATCCTTTGACGTTAAGGGGAGTTTTCCCACTCACTTCAATTAATCCAATGCACAGTGTGCATGGAGATTAGTAATTTTAATAAAGGTGGAATCAAGAGCAATAGTGCAAAGAAGAGATTACAACAGTGCCAGGGTTTTGGTGAATTTCAGTCTATCAGGCTAGAACACATCTTTCATATATGTTTGTGTTACCAGAGAAATAGTGGTGAAATCAGATAGGAATTGCACTTGATGCCATTTAAATGCAAAGACAGCTTGAAATACACACTCCTTAACCAAGGATCAGCATCAGCAGTAAATAACAAGAGACTCTGGCACACAAATCCTTATGGAACCTAATATATAGGCTATCGATTGTCTTTTGTTTAGTGGAGAATTCCATTTCCTTTCCCATCCTGCATTCAGACAAGATTAACTATCTCTGTAAGTCAGGTTTCTTCACCAGTCACTAGGAAACTGGTATCAAACTCCAAGCCTGCCCCTTCTAAATTCAGCCGTGCATCATTCCAGCAGCCTTTCATCCTAATTGTCCGTTAACCAATGCTAAATTATATTAGCTGCAGTGTACAATGGAGCAAAAGCCAGGCTTTCCGCCTGTGTGTTTCCGCCCCATGCGGGATTCCTTTTCGGCAGATGGGGTGTTGCTTTGGGAGTACTTCCTCTCGCTCAGGCGTGTTCCCTCTCTGCGCTTTCCTTCTTCCAGACCTAAGCACCCCAGCTTGCACCTGGGAGGAGCCTTTCTCCCCTTTATCCAGCCGCCACTGGTACAACTCCTCACCACCTGGGCTCAGGAGAGAGGCGGTTTCTCCTTTCCCCGTCACTGCTAAATGCCTGTCATTCTGGATTCAGAGGGACATCTCCCCTCCTTTCTGGCCACAGGTTTGGGGGAGCAAGCCCACTTCTGGCTGTGTTTGCCACCCCCAGAGAACAGAAGACAGAAGGAAAATGCCCACGTGGAAGTGGGGAGGGATCCCCAAAGGTGGGGGGGAGGGAGGTGGGTAAAGGAAGATGGAGGCAGAGGAGAATTCCCGAAGCCGGCGTAAGAAACGGCAGGCAAGGACTGTGGTCTGTTCAGAGATTGCCATGAGAAGGAAGAGAGTCTAAAGGGGACCAGTGACTCAAACTCATCTTTGCACAGGCCTGGGGTTAAAGCAGCAGCCTCTCCTGAGCAGGGTTCTGCAAAAAGGGCTCTGAAAAGCTAGGGGAGCGATCTGCTTCTCATCCCTGTACGGGGGGGGCTCTTTGCGCACAAAGTACCGAAAAGAGAAGTGAAACAAACCAGACATGAACGGACACGCCAGCCAGCCCCTCGGCCGGTGCAAAGCAGCAGGGCTCTGTTGACTCCGGCAGAGCTGCTCTGTGTCATGCCAGCTGAGCCCAGGGAGACCATCACAACAGAACTGCATGACCAAGGAAACCTGTGGTGTACGGTCTGACGCAACGTGATATTGACGTGCAAAGCAGGACAGCGCCTGGGATCCGTGCAATCTTCAGTGCTTTGCGGATGTTAAGGGGTCAGTTACGACTCCCAGGACCCTTTGAGTTTGCCAACGCAGAGACTTCCACCAGTTTTAACTAAAGGGGTGTTTTTAAAACCAATTTAAAGCAGGACATGGTTGCATGTAGACCCCCTTGCTTTCAGAGTTACGTTAAATCCATCCCTTATTAGCTTCAGCTAAGCTGAAACCAGCCACTCTTAAACCACGTGTCTACAGGCTTTGTACACTTTAGAAATCTGGTTTTGCAGCCGTTTGAGTGAAGTGAATTTGGTTCAACTTCCCTTAGCCACACTGGGAAGGAGAAAATTCATTGCCAAAGCAGCTGTGCCCAGAGACATAACGCCCTCCACTGATGATGGGGGGAGTGGAGCATGTTGGGAAGAGGGAGTTGTTAGTCTTTGGAAGAGAGCTGTGGTCTCCCCAGAGCTCTCCTGGAGCACAGTGGAGGGCAGGGCCATGGATTTAGCACACCAGGACAGCTCCTCTCTGGCACTGGTCAGAGATGAAGCATCATCACTTTCTATTGCACTGAACACCATAAATTTTGTAGCTGGCTCCTAGAAGCTAACAGGTCTCAGTGTCATTTAGGCAGAGTCATCGTCTCTGGCCCTGTCTCTGTGTAAGCTGTCTTATATGGGCTTTGGGAGCCAATAAAACGCAAAGATGTTGCTTCTGTTAAGGGCCTTTGCCAATAGCTTTGCAGCATGCTTGGAAGAAAGCAAGACATGAACCGTTTCCGATTGCCTTTCTGAGGGAATGCTACAGCCAGGGCCCTTCACCAGCCAGTCTTCTCTCTAGCTCAAGAGGAGCTGTATGAGGGGTACCCATCAGCTTTATTGCCCCTATTTACTTACAGGCTTATGTTTATTTATTGGTTTATCTGTGGCACGCATTTGAGCACCTCAATGTTTGTGGTATAGGGAGCTAGTATTATACACAATTTTACGTATGGGGGGGGGTAAAGTAATTAAGTAACTTGCCTCTGGCTACCCACCCAGTCGGTGGCAGAGTTGGGAATAGAATGCAGAGCTCTCATTTGCTATTCCAATGCCATAACCATGAGACCATCCTTGAATTAATGACTAGGTTCCTCTCAAGGTCCCCTTTATCCCCAAAAGGTATTTAGGCTCCTAACTTCCAGAGAATTCAGAGGAAATTAGGGCTCTAAATACCTTTATGGATCTGGGCCAAGGTGCCCGGGGCAGAATGCCCCTACCTCTCTAATACTCCACCAGTTCCCCTCCTGCCCAAAAGCCCACGCGCTTTCCTTCACCCTCCACAGTATACCCAATCCCCGCCACCGCAACACACCTACTCTTCTTCCACACAGTGTGCTGCCCCTTCCCTTCTAGAATACCCTCCCCCACTCCTCCACCAATACAGGAATGCTTCTCCTCTCTGGGCCCACCCACTCCTCTTTGGCTGAGCTTGCGCTGCACGTGGACATGAGGAAGGGCAAGGCCAGGGAACCTGGACCCGGGCTAGAAATAGAAGCTAATGGTGAGAACCAGTGTTCATATCCGTTTCTTCATTCTTTTGAATGGCTGTGCAAGTTAAAGCATTCCTGCCCCTCTCCAGTTAGTTGCCAACATCCATTTGATCAATTACCCACTGCAAATAAACTGTAAATGGCTGAAGCAAACATGTCAGGAGCACCCCATAGACTGGTATTTCTTCACTGCCTATTGGGTGAATACTTATTAATGAATTTGACATCAGGATTGTGAATGATTCCAGAACAGGGAAAAGGGGCTTAAAATTCCTCTAACCATTTATTCACAGTGAACATCTTTAACAGATATAGTCCTGGGTCATGTTTTGTTCTTAAAGTCCCGAGACACAGATGCAAGCTGCATAACCAGAACTGTTTCTCCGTTCGATGCTTTCTTTGTGCACGAGAAGCCTTCTGCCAAATCCTCAGATGGGGGAGACGGGACGGGGCAGAGAAAAGTCCAAACCAAAAATCTTCTAAATCGTTCCCAAACCGTTTTTCATTTTGAAACCAACACTGGCAGGGAGTGTCGGCTCTCGTGTCCGTGTCTGCAATCTCCACAGCATCCCATGGCACTGAGAGCCGTTCAGGGAGGCTCTTCTGCAAAAGCTGCTGACCTTGAAGTCGTTTAAGGACACCAGGCTCTCCACAGGCAGCAGTGACCACCCACCCCCCACCCCCCCGACACAGGCAGGTGTCCTGAGGAAACATGCTCTTTCAGCGTAAAGACAAAAACGGCTGCCGTCTACATTTGCCAGGAAGGCCAAGATCATTCCATTTCGTTAGAGGAAAACAACACTAGGTGGCAGTAGTTTCATTATGTGGGATATTCCCAGGCCAGAAAGCTGATTCAATCCAACTAAGGCAGCGTTGCAAGATAAAAAATTCTGAGTCAATGAGGCTTCTTCTTTATTCCCGTAGATATATAGCTGACCCCCTTCGCTGGAGGATATGAACGCTGCAGAATGGAAGTGTTATTCCAATTTAACAGCTAGGGAACTAAGTTAGAGAGATCATGGCCACAATTCAAAAAGACACCCCCGCATATACTTAACCTTAAACACATGAGTAATCTCATCCCTGTTCAGTAAAGCACTTAATCATGCCTTTAAAGTTAAGCATGTGCTTAAGTCTATTGACAGTCAATGGGCTTCTTATGCACCTAGAGTTTATTACATGGCTAAGTGTGTTGCTAAATCAAAGCGTCAGTTACTTGCCCATGGCCACACAAGGAAGCTGTTGCAGAACCAGACATTAAACCTATATTTCTTTAGGCCATTCCAGTGTTTTAGCTCAAGCATGTCTACATATAGGCACTGTGTATACAGACTGTTCATAGCACAAACATCTGCTGCACATACGGCATAGAGCATGAACACTGACAGCATTAAAGGTATAAAAGCTTCTTCCAGTTCTCTGTACGTATGAATCACGATCTCCCAAAGCTCCACGTTTCATCCAAATCTAACTCCACCTGAACCTAAACTACCCCAATGCTCAGTTTTGAAAGAAAAAAAATCAGATTTCAGCTTCCTTGCTCCAGCTGCAATGGGAATATATTTAAATGCTAAACACAAGAGCTGATCGGAAGTGTATTTTAGTTTCCAGGAAAAAAAATTAAGGATGTTAAAGCTTGTTGTTTCCATGAAAGTTTCATGAAGAATTTGGAGGTGTGGAAACCTGAGACACTTTCAGTGGGTCGAAGAAAACCCAATTAAAAACAACAAACTTTTCAGCAAAAAGTGTTTAGCCATCTCTCTAAATATATAGGCACTGGATGAGCCATAAGAGATCTGAAGGCTGATTCTGGTTATTATCCAAAGTTTAACTGAACCTGAGTTAGGAGATTCCTGAGAACAAACTACATTTTTGGGTCAGAACCTTCCTGTAATGGGGTCTTACCTTGTCCAGTGTCAGACCCTGCCATTGCCTCAGTTTCCCCATTCTGGTAGACAAATATTTCTTAATAATTTAGCTCTTTGGTCAAGTCACAAAATCATTTTCCTGTCCAAGGGAGATAAACAAATCCAACAAATTCTCACTGAAGTCCTTCCATCTGGCTACGGGGGGGAGGGTCCTGCTGGAGGAGACTGGTGGCCCTTCATGGTTGTATAAATGGTATCGGTGGTGCACAAGCCAAAAAGGTTGGGAACCGCGGCTTTAGAGGGAATGAAGAAAACAGGGCAATGATTGAGTGATCCATCCCGTCAGCCAGGCTCAGTTTCTGGCAGTCAGAGGCAGTCAGACACCCAGAGGGTGGGGCTGTGTCCTTATCCATCTTGGCAAATAGCCATTGATGGACCTATCCTCCAGGAACTCTTCTAATTCTTTTTTTAACCCAGTTATACCTTTGGCCTTCACAACATCCCCTAGCAATGAGTTCCACAGATTGACTGTACTTTGTATGAAAAAGTACTTCCTTTTGTCTGTTTTAAACCTGAAGCCTATTAATTTAATTGCATGATCCCTAATTTTTGGGTTATGTGAAAGGATAAATTACTTTTCCTAATTCACTTTTTCTAACCATTCATGATTTTATAAACCTCTATCATCTCCTCCCTTAGTCATTTCTTTTCCAAGTTCAACAATCGCAGTCTCTTTAATCTCTTCTCATATGGAAGCTGTTCCATACCATTAATCTTTTTTGTTGTCCTTCTCTACCTTTTCCAGTTCTGACATATCTCTTCTGAGATGGGGCGACCAGAACTGCGTGCAGTATTCGCGGTCTGGGCATACCATGGATTTATAGGGTGGGGTTATGATATTTACTGCCAATTATCTACCCTTTTCCTAATGATTCCTAACATTATTAGCTTTTTTGACTACTGCTGCACATTGGGCAGATGTTTTCAGAGAACTATCCACAATGACTCTAAGATCTCTTTCTTGAGTGGCTCTAAAGTAGCTGTTACTAATTGTTTTGTATGTATAGTTGGGATTGTGTTTTCCAATGTACATTATTTTGCATTCATCGACAGTGAATTTCATCTGCCATTTTGTTGCCCCGTCACACAGTTTTTTGAGATCTCTTTGTAACTCTTCCCAGTCAGCTTTGGACTTAACTATCTTGAGTAATTTTGTATCATCTGCAAATTTTGCCACTTCACTGTTTACTCCCTTTTTCAGAACATTTATGAATATGTTGAACAGCACTGGTCCCAGTACAGATACTTTGGGGACCCCTATTTACCTCTCTCCATTAGGAAACCTGACTATTTATTCCTACCATTTGATTCTTATCATTTAACCAGTTACATTTAACCAGTCCATGAGAGGACCTTCCCTCTTACCCTATGACTGCTAAATTTGCTTAAGAGCCTTTGGTGAGGGACCTTGTCAAAAGCTTTCTGAAAGTCCAAGTATACTATATCCAAGGCATCACCCTTGTCCACATGCGCATTGACACCTTTAAGGAGTTCTAAGAGGGTAGTGAGACATGGTTCCCCTTTATAAAAGCCATGTTGACTCTTCCCCAGGATATTGTGTTCATCTAAGTGTCTGACAATTCTATTCTGTACCAGGCAAACTGAAACTATAGTAAAGAAGTTAATGACCCTTGAATTGCCAGGATCGCCTCTGGAGCTATTTAAAAAAACAGCATTACATTAGCTATCCTCCAATCATCTGGTACAGATGTTGATTTAAGTGCTAGGTTACATACCATAGATAGTAGTTTTGCAATTTCATGTTTGAATTCCTTCAGAAATCTTGGAAGAATAACATCTGGTCCTGGTTACTACTGTTTAGTTTATCGATTTGTTCCAAAACCTTCTCAATTGACACCTCAGTCTGGGACAGTTCCTTAGATTTGTCCCCTAGAAAGAAGACTCTGACTGTGGTTGCTTGAGTGGGGTCACACTGAGAACTCTCAATAAGGGCAAACTACAAAGAATGGGGCAGATGATCTGCAAAACTCATGGTCCTGTCTGTATTTTAGATTTACCCAGTCAGTAACAGCTTTTAAAATACCCCAAAATACAGCCTGCTTTAAGCAATCCATCCCTGGCCACCCACCCAGACAGCCAAGTCAAATATGGTGAGGATTACATAAAATCTTATTCACCATATATAAAGTTTTACCAGTCCCAAGAGATCAGACCCATTACCCACCAGGTCAATGAATATTCCAGATTTTACCGAAATACATGCTTACACCCAATTCTTATGATCTAATCTAAGATTTATTTAAAAAGAAAAGAAAGAGTTACTGTGGTTACAAGATCATTATGCATACAGATATCAATAAAGTTCTTAGGTCAGTTTCATAGCAGAGGTGGTGAGCAGATGATTTTGTCAAAAGTCTTTCCAGAACCAATTCAATAGGTTATAACCCACTAGGCACTCCATGTGCAGAGTTTGTTTAAATTCTTCCATGAGAAATTGCAGGGTTAATCCAGAGTGGCTCTGGAGACCTCTGTCTTGCGATTTAAACTTTCCCTAACATAGTTCAAGCAGATCTGGCATGACAGGATCAGGCCGTAGAGTTCTTTTATAGTTCTGTACCAGACTAGGATAAAATCTTGACAGCAAATAACACAGCAGGCATTCCTTGGATGAAGAACAGCTCATATACATTGTTGCTTTGAAGTAGACCTCCTAGTCCCTATATAGGCACAGGTAAACTAGTAGTATTAATTAACCTAAGGCAATTATCCGTTCAAACTATCAAGGCATTCCATTATGACACAGACAATTTAAGCTGAACACAATGTAAGTAATATTATTTCCTGCACTATATAACACTTCTGATTTTAAGGTAACTCAACTGGCTGCACACACAATATAATGTAATTAAGACATGAAAGGGAATTAGCGTCCACAGGCTAATCTGGTTACACTGCCAACATTTAACGCAATAAAGGTAAACACAGACAAATACAATGAGCATTTATCTCTGACTCTCTAACAACACAGAACTCTCGTCCATTTAACACGGCTTAGATAACTATCTACAAGGAATGACCCTGATTACCATTTCAATATTTCCCTAATAGGTTTGTAAAGGTTGATCTTTAGGTCACTTAACCTGCTGATTCCCTAACCCTTGCTGGCTCATTGTCACAGTGGACCATTGGCCTGAGCCCATATGGCCATTCTGATGTGCCACAAACATCATAAATGACGGTCCCCGACACAAAAGGCTTACGCTCTAAGAGACGAGGCAGAACAGCTGGACAAGACAAACAGGTAGGCTGAGATGGAGGGACAGAATAACAGGGTAACAAATCTAATAGGATGAACGTAATTCTTAGCCCAACAGTAGCAGTGATCACGGCCTACCTCCTTAGTAGAGGACTCTTCACCATGAGTTATCACAATGTGGCCTTTTACGTGCACCAGTTGTGCAGAAAAATGAGCATTTGCGCACACACAAAACAGGATTACCCATTCCGACAGGTACACCAGAGTATTTTTCTGTGTGACAGGGACACCCATTTGAAGGGCCCTCTGTTGCTTAAATACTTGGCTCTTCCCCTCTGCACATGTATTATGTGTGCAACTATTACTTGTTATGTCACCTGTATTACGAAAACATACAGTACATTTCTAGGGAGAACCTGTGTGTGCAGGTAGTTCAGTAACACTGCAAACCCTTTGACTCACCTAAATTCAGGGGGCAACAAATGAGAAAACAGGAACAGGCATGAAGGTCAAAGTGTTAAATGGATGAAACCTGAGGGGGACACCGAGCAGAGAACCCCGGACAGCACCCACTGCTCCTCAAAGTTGTCTAAGGAGCCAGCAGACACGGCCCAGAGGAACTCTGCCAGGATGCATGGGCGGACAGGGGAGCAAAAATAGGTCCCACAATCGCAGAGCACTTCCCCAGCCAACCTATGGATGGAAGGCACGTTTCGTTTATCTCCCTGTGTTCTAAACACACACTAGCCTTTGTTGAGTGGCTATTCTTTGCTTTATTATACTTGTTTGTTTTCCAAGCCCAAACAGTGTGATCACTTTTTTTTTTTTTTGGTCAAATTTTCTACTTGGAAAACAATTCTTCCCTCCTCCACCCCGTCCACTGCTTATTTTCCCATCCACACACCACAGCACAACCACATCCCACTGCCACAACTCAGCCAATATTTGTTCTGTGTCAAGCAGTGAAATTCTTGCCTCGTACTGTTTACACACGAAGGAGAGCTACAGGACTAGGAGGTGAAGTTAGTTCTGCCTTTTGCAGTTCTTTCATAGAATATTAGAGTTGGAAGGGACCTCAGGAGCTCATCTAGTCCAACCCCCTGCTCAAAGCAGGACTAAATCATCCCAGCCAGGGCTTTGTCAAGCCGCAGCTTAAAAACCTCTAAAGATGGAGATGCCACCACCTCCCTAGGTAACCCATTCCAATGCTTCACCACTCTCCTATGAAAAACTTATTCCTAATGTCCAACCTAGACCTTCCCCACTGCAACTTGAGACCACTGCTCCTTGTTCTGCCATCTGCCACCACTGAAAACAGCCTAGCTCCATCCTCCCTGGACCACCCCTTTCAGGTAGTTAAAGGCTACTATCAAATCCCCCCTCATTCTTCTCTTCTGCAGACTAAACAGGCATGGTTCCCTCAGCATCTCCTCATAAGTCTTGTGCTCCAGCCTCATAATCATTTTTGTTGCCCTCCGCTGGACTCTCTCGAACTTGTCCACATCCTTTTTGTAGTGGGGGGCCCAAAACTGGACACAATACTCCGAATGTGGTCTCACCAATGCCGAATACAGGGGAATAATCACTTCCCACGATCTGCTGGCAATGCTCTTACTAATGCAGCCTAATATGCCATTAGCCTTCTTGGCAACGAGGGCACACTGCTGACTCATATCCAGCTTCTTATCCACTGTAACCCCCAGATCCTTTTCTGCAGAACTGCTGTCTAGCTCGTCAGTCCCCAGTCTGTAGCTGTGCATGGGATTCTTCCGTCCAAAGTGCAGGACTCTGCACTTGTCCTTGTTGAACCTCATCAGATTTCTTTTTGCCTAATCCTCCAATTTGTTTAGGTCCTTCTGTATCCTATCCCTCCTTTCCTGGGTATCTACCACTCCCTCTAGCTTAGTGCCATCTGCAAACTTGCTGAGGGTGCAATCCACCCCATCCTCCAGATCATTAATGAAGATGTTGAACAAAACCGACCCCGGGGCACTCCACTTGTGACCGGCTGCCAGCTAGACATGGAGCCATTAGTTACTACTCGTTGAGCCCTATGCTCTAGCCAGTTTTTTATCCATTTTGTAGTCCATTCATCCAACCCATACTTCTTTAACTTACTGATAAGAATACTGTGGGAGACTGTATCAAAAGCTTTGCTAAAGTCAAGGTATATCACGTCCACAGCTTTCCCCTCATCCACAGAGCCTGTCACCTCTTCATAGAAAGCAATCAGGTTGGTCAGGCATGACTTTCCCTTGGTGAATCCATGATCACTGCTCCTGATCACCTTCCTCTCTTCCAAGTGCCTTAAAATGGATTCCTTGAGAACCTGCTCCATGATCAATAAGGATAAATCAAACTATATGTCAACCATTAAAGATGCATCTGTATAGAACATTGTTAATGGGGCTAATCCATTAATGACTACATAACATGGCCAAAAAAGGGAGAACATTTGTTACTCAATGGTAGTAAGTACTTCTCAAATGCGATAGCTGGAAATTAAGCTTCATGGATGCATTCAAAATAAACATTGCAAGAATTGGAGAGACAACCGAGAGTGAGATTTGCTATGTCACTGAATCTCTTCCTCATTTTTTAGACTGTCAAACAGAAGATTGTTGGATGTATTGTGGAGACAACCCATGTGAATGAGGATTTAAAAATGAATCCACAATCTAACAAGCCTTGATGGATGGGCCATATTCAGAAGTAATAGCATTTAAGTGTAAGTGATACGTTGGTGAGGAGGTGACAGAATACCCACCTTAAGGCTATTTTACACTTCTGGAGTGATGTAAATTCATCTTAATGTAAATTAGAATTCAGGCTACCCTGAAGGAGACTGGAAGAAAACACCAACAAATTTCCTCTGGCAAATTCTGCTTTCTGTCAGGGCTGGGATATACGTAGCGGTTAGCCTACATCAAGGTGCCAGGTCCCCACACTAGCCAAGGGTCAGAACAGGAAGGTTGGGAGGCAGAATAAGGAACCACAAGTCAAATACTGGGATCAAGAGGAGTCAGGAAATCAGCAGAAAAGAGCAGGCCGTGCTGGAGGAGCAGCCCAAAGCCAGATAGAGATCACTTTGCAACTTCCTGTTGCTCCTTAAAATCAGGGAGTGAGCCAATCAGGCGCTCCAGTGTTCCACCAATCAGGGCCCAGTGGTGGTGCCTCCTATGTGAGCTGGTTTCAAGGAGTCCCTCTTCTAGTAGATAGCAGTAAGCAACAGGTGGAGGGTTGGAACATGATTATAATCCACCCCCCAGAAACGTTATGGACCCAGGTTTAAGACTTGCAGGTCATGACACTTTTATTTGCAACAGCAGAAACCTGGAATAATGCCATAGCAGAGTTTGTCCTGCTTAGAATCAGACTCACCAATAAATCTGACCCCATGGGCCGGATCATCAGCTGGCATTAATGGGCATAACAGCCAGATGAGGATCCAGCCCCATATCACTGGTGGCCACTGAGGAACTCATCCTTGTCCATCCTGCCAAAGAAGTTAACCGGTGCTCGATCTTTGCCTTAGCATTATTCCCATTAGCGTTTGGCTCTGTGATCCTGTTCCCACTTTCAGTGATCTAGGAATGATTCCACTTGGCTCTTCAAGACTGTTCTGCTTCAGTAACCCAAAAAGCCACAGACTGATACAAAAACGTATAGCTTGCCAGAGCCAATGTCAAGGAATAGCAACGAATTTCATCGCCACATTTGTCATCATTAAAGGGCATCCCAAGAGCCTCATCTGTAGAAAGGGAGAGGTCTCTAAACATCTCAGTGTAAGGTGTGATGTTAGATGTTGCTAAATGATTTTATAAGAGGCTGTTACCAATAAACACTGGAGATTTAAAGGTATGGTTTCATCAGCCCTTAATCTATGTGGATCACCTTGCATTCACTGTGTGGGCTGGTAGCTCACAGAGGTATAAGTTTTAAGGCTAGAAAGGATCATTTTGATCATCCAGTCTGATGTCCCGCATAACCCAGCCAGAGAACCTCACCTAGTCATTTCTGCATCAAGCCCATAACTTCTGTTTGAACTATAGCATATATCTTAGAAAGACATCCAGTCTTGACCTAAAGACTACAAGTGATGGAGAACCCACACATTCCTCGTCAAGTGTTAATTCTTGATACACACTAGCTATGGGAGGAGTCCAAGTTACTACGTAATCAATTCTCAAAGTCGGTTAATGCTTCATAAGAGCTGAACCAACACAACCTCTGTGACCATGTGCAAGGTAAGTTGTTAGGGTCACTGTATCTTATTCTTCTTCCTTCAGGGGTTCAGTTCCATTGTCCATTCTTAGGACCATTCAGAGTTAAACCATTTCCGTGGTATATGATGTACTCATCTTTGGACTCCAATATCTATCACCATCGCAATCGTTTGTGTGTTGAATAATTAGCATTATGGTTCTGGACCCATTTTAATCCTAAAACCTCATCCTTATATAGCACTTATCATCAGTAGAGCTGAAAGTACGGTACAAAGAAGATCAACATCATTATCCCCATTTTACATATGGGGAAACTGAGGCACAGAGTGAAGCATTGATTTGCCCAAGTTTACCAGGAGGCCAGTGACAGAGCTGGGAATAGAAGCCAGGTCTCCTGAGTCCCACTCTAGGCTGTTATCCAGTAGACCATAATGTCTACATACAGTTTTTCATCATTCACTGCATCTCTTAAGGAATGGATGCACTTTCCTGCAAGCACATTCTGTTTTGTTGATGCCAGGGGTGCCTCTTCTAAGATCACATTAATTTGCTGCCTGCCAACTGACTGATGAAGACCAATCAGTTCCCCGTCCTAATTTTTTTTGACACATCTGTATTACAATCAAAATATTTAACATGCAAGACTGAATCAGAGCTTAGGGCCTTAAGAGATGAGCAGAGACTACAGCTGGATTTCTCTTGGTTAATGATTTTCCTGTTTTTTGTGGGGTTTTTTTAATGCAGTTTTCTCCTTGATCACCTCTAAACAGCCGCAGTGGCCTTTAGGGCTTCTTGTTAAGTTTTAAATATTATCTTCTATAAATGTCTAACTCTTTTGAGTCCTGGTGCTGAACCAGTAGGGGTTGTGAGTCATTTTAACAAAACAGTTGTTTAGAAGTAATTGATTCTTTCAGGCTTCTGGGATCTGTTCCCAGCTCTGTCACTAGCACACTGTGAGACTTTGTGGAAGTCACTTCAATCTCCGTGCCTTGGTTTACCCCTCGGTGTTCATAGATTTTTAAAGCAAGAAATAACCTTAATATTGCCATAGCTATCAGAGATTTTTCTGTAGCTTAGTAGGGGCCTGTGTGTTTGGATCTTAAGCACTGTTTCCTGTTGATAACAATGGTTCATCCTGCCATGTGTGGAAGAGATGGAGGCCATTAAAGCAAGGTCGTCATGATTATTTATGATGTGGCTCTTAGCAGTTGTTAGAGGCCCCAATCAACGAGCAGAGCCCCATATTTCTTACATGTCTGTACAGCACCTAGACACAGTCCCTTCTTTAAGGAGTTTACAATTTTGTGGCAACATAAACTGTGAAATCAGACTCTCGGCAGGAATAGGATGTACAGGTGATAGTAAAGAAGTGGAGATGTCATGCAGTAAGTAGTAGTCATTGCTCATCACCAGTTTAGGTGTGGTCAGCTAGCAAGGTCATGGAATTGTTGTACCCTGAATAAGCAAACAAGCAAAAGCTACAGAATTTATAGGTGGCTGTTAGCGGAAGAATCCTCAGAATGAATAAGGCTCCAAGTTTTCTCGTCCAAAATGACTCCAGAGTCATTTGCAGCAATCTTGTTTACGCGGAGCCTAGTAGTTTTTGGCTTGTTTACTATATTTGTATGTGCATTTCTCTGGCAATTTTGGAGATTCGAGAAGTTGAAGAAGTTTCTTTTGCATAATCCAAACCACTGCCATCAAACCAAGTGACGCATTTCACCAAAGACAATACAGACCCGGGGCAACACAAGGAAGTGTAGAAAAGAATTCTGACTGCATGTTAAGGAATAGCTCTTGTGCAACAGTTGGGAAATTGCACTTTGACCTCTATCAGACTCTTCGTATTGCGGGGGTTTCCACAAATCCCAGACAGGTGTTAGTGCCCCATTGTATTAACCATGTTAAATAATAACCACAAAGACTTCTGGCCCCTGAGAACTCACAGTCATGTTCTGTGTTTGAACAGTGCTTAGCACAATAGGGTCCTGACCAGGGCTCCAATACTCTATGATCATACAAATAAATAATAGGATAAGAAATCACCCATGACAGCTTGACTGGCATACAGTGTCAACCTTTGTCCCCACTTCTGTTGGCCTAATCTATAGGAACACTATAGTCTATAGTGGCCTAATCTATAGGAACACTACCAGTTGTTGTTCTTACAGAAGATGTACTTGTGGCAAATGGGAATAAAGACGAGATCCCACTTTTTGCAGATGATGATCTGTTAGGTCTGAGTGAAAGTGACAGTGCTAGCTGGTATCTAAGCAGTGCTTAATTTGTGCCAGGGCTTGCCAGAGCTGAACTCTGGCACCTCTAGTCTTGGCAGTTCATAGAGCCGGCACCTCTGGACTTGTTGCATCAGTTATGAATGTAAAAAAATTGCTCGAGTCCCGGTACCCAGGGCCGCTTTTGTTCAACATCTTCTTTAACGATCTGGAGGATGGGGTGGATTGCACCCTCAGCAAGTTCATGGGACACTAAACTGGAGGGAGTGGCAGATATACTGTAGGATAGGGATAGGATACAGAGTGACGCAGGCAAATTGGAGGATTGGGCCAAAAGAAATCTGATGAAGTTCAACATGGAAAAGGGCAGAGTCCTGCACTGCTACAGACGGGGGACTGACTGGCCAGGCAGCAGTTCTGCAGAAAAGAACCTGGGGGTTACAGTAGACAAGAAGCTGGATATGAGTTGACAGTGTGCCCTTATTGCCAAGAAGGCTAATGGCATATTCTGCATTAATAGGAGCATTGCCAGCAGATGGAGGGAAGTGATTATTCCCCTCTGTTTGGCATTGGTGAGGCCACATCTGAAGTATTGTGTCCATTTTAGGCCCCCCACTACAGAAAGGATGTGGACAAGTTGGAGAGAGTCCAGTGGAGGGCAACAAAAATGATTAGGGGGCTGGAACACATGACTTATGAGTAGAGGCTATAGGAAGTAGGCTTGGTTAGTCTACAGAAGAGAAGAATGAGGGGGGATTTGATAGCAGCCTTCAAATACCTGAAGAGGGGTTCCAGGGCGGATAGAGCTAGGCTGTTCCCAGTGGTGGCAGATGACAGAACAAGGCGCAATGGTCTGAATTTGCAGTGGAGGAGGTCTAGGTTAGATATTAGGAAAATCTTTTTCACTAGGAAGGTGGGGAAGCCCTGGAATAGGTTACCTAGGGAGTTGATGGAATCTCCTTCCTTGGAGGTTTTTAAGGCCCAGCTTGACAAAGCCCTGGCTGGGATGGTTTAGTTGAGATTGGTCCTGCTTTGAGCAGGGGGTTGGACTTGATGACCTCCTGAGGTCCCTTCTAAACCTAATTGTCTACGATTTTATGATTCTGCCTGGTTGCTTGAGCCCCGATGTCTTTCATTATAAATTAAGGTCTGCACTAGAGGAATACTGTGTTTCTAGGTAAACATGGCCACAGTTGAAGAAATCCCTTTGGCAGTCAATTAGGAAAGCAAAGTCAAATTAACTGATTTTTAATGGCTTTAAATATCTGGGAGGTGCAGATTTCACTTGCTTTAAACGGATATTTAATCTATTCCTCCAAACTTCAATGCTAGGACCTTCAAAATGCCACAACCTCTCTTTGTCTCTGCCTGATGCCATTAGGTTAGTTAAGATGAATATCTTACCTGCACTATTTCCTTCCACTGTTACTAAAAATTCTTCCTAGCTGATATAGGAAAGGCTTGGGCCCTATCTGTACTTCATTTACTAGCTTATGATAAGCGCGCGCGCACACACACACACACACACACACACAAAGAAACCTAAGCAAACCTAGAATTAATCAAAGATTGCAGAGGAATAATAGTAATAGGAGATTCAAGCTTTCTTAACTGGAAGTTTTTTAACTGGTTCACCCATAAGTTATTGAGCTTAGTGAGGCAATTACTGGGTGAAATTCTCTGACCTGTGTCATCCAGAGGGCATGCAATTTTATATGACATTTTATAACTGAGAAGCTATACCAAGGAGAATTAGGAATGGGCTACACTTCAGAAAAACACACCATCCTCAGATGGTTAAGCACAGAAGCCTCCTATTCCACCTCCTCAAGCTTTCCAACCTAATTTACAGAAAAGTCTTGCATCACGCCATCCTGCTAACGACCACAGCTCAGAATGATGCTGATATAGAGCGAGTGAGACAGCTTCAAAGCCTGATTCATTCTTTAAATTGTTTCCACTGAGGGGTGAAGGGGGGAGAGCTTGCAGAGTGACTCAACCAGTGATTTTTGAAGAATCCATAACTGGCCAAACACACAAAGGTCAACATTTCAGTCAATGATGGTCTTAAAATATGTGCCACTTAATACATGTGGAGCAGAAAGAAACATCCTCAGACTTAAAAAACATTCTGAATAGAACCTGATTTGCCACTGCCTTACTAAGGGACAGAAAATATAACCAGTATTTACCAGCTCCAAAAGGAAGAGCTACAACTGCTATAATATTAGTGTTACTCTAAGACTACAGCAGTTTGTCTCCACCCTGTTTAAAGGGTCAGAGCCAGCAAAGCATGTTGGTGTGGGGGGAACCTATAAGAAGGTCACCTTCCATTAAAACAAGTTACTAAGGGTCGGGAAAGGAAGTGTTTTCATGACTAGTGCTGGGTTAGAAAAATATGCTGAGGCTTTTTATGCTGTATTTTTATCTGAGAATAAAAGGTTATAGCTGGAGCCCATTTAAACAGAGCATACGGTGCTTTCACATTCTTGCCTAAACGGTACTAGTAAAGGGAAGTGAAAAAAGTCAGGTTTTTGTTTTTTAAATGCTCATTGAAATCTTTATGGAAAGCTTTGTTAACATTTCTGTGAATTAGACATTACAAGCAGTACCACAGTTGTTCAAAACATGGAGGCGAGACAGAGGAAAGTAGTGAAACCTTTGAGCAGCTGTGAGAAATATGATCAAATATACATGCAGTGAAATTCATCCGTGTTTGACAACGGGTAGGCAGTATGATCTTCCAGTGGCTAACCCACTAGCCTGGGATTCCGTAGACCCAGGTACTGGTCCTGGTTCCACTGTTTACTTGTTATGTGAAGTCACTTCACCTCTTTGTCTTCCTTTTCACCTACCCACCTCTCGTCTATCTCATCTAGTTAGAGTATGAACTCTTTTGGGCAAGGACTGTCTCTCGCTAAAGATGTGTCTAGCCCACTAAGCCCAGGCTCTGACTCGGGTATGAGCCACTTTCCATCTACACACCAATAAGTCTGACTCAGGCCTGGGTAGTGCAGTATGGACAGATTAGCAGGGCTGGGTCCCGCAATTGTAAAGCCAGGTTTACCATGCAGTGTGGACACTCAAGCGTGGGCTTGAAAACACTGATTCCAGAAGCCCAGGTCCCCCAGACGTGAGCTTAGTGTGCAATGCAGATGAGCCAGATGTGTGCCTAATACAACGGGGCCCTCATGATGGAGCTTGCTGGTGCTGCAGCAACACAGATAAGAACTTCTTTGCCATTTAAGGCATGTGCTAGCCCTATGTCGGTAGGATGTGGGCTGAGTGGCCGCGCAAGGAGGCGCCGGCATCCCCAGTCTGCTCTCAAGGCGAGGGCTGTGTTCTGGTTTGGATTAAGCCGATATGGCAAAGGCAAACCAGGGACACGGCCCTAGCAGTGCACTTATATAGATGCAGGTGGTGTGAGCCAGGACAAGGCTCCGGTTGCTCTTCCAGCGCATAGGCTGGACTAATGGCTGCCAAGGGGTTGCCTCACAATCTGCTCGTGTTTCAGAACAATTGAATACCAGGCCATGGGTAGTTATCTGCACAAAGCCCACTTCCCCTTTCCTGGTTCTCAGTGGAGGTGAATTCACCCCCATGGAGTGAGCAGAGGAGTAATACGTGGTGTACTTTGGTCAAGAAACAGCACCACTTTATGGCAGAAAATTAACAAAAACGTATTTTTCAGGTGGTGACTGTACATGGATCACAACTTGCTGTTCTGTACCAGCGGGTCATGAGTTGGGAGAAGCGGGCATAAATACCACACCCATCCCCTATTGCTGGCTGGGAAGAGAGTCCCACAATGCAAAACGACTGCGAATGGCTGCACCATCCCCTTTGCTGTCATTTATGAGCTATGTAGCTGCATTTGATTCCATTTCGTTCCTCTCTAACCAACCCGCAGGCAGGCCCAGCAGACTGTACCTTGCCACAAGCTGTATTGAAGCTCACGTGATATTTTTCCTAAGGACTCGAGTACGAACGTTTGGCACGTGTCTGGTTTTCTAACCACAAGAGACAACATCTTCTTCCGCTGGTTACCAGTGGGGGAGGGGGCTTCTCCCTCCCTCCCGTTCCTCCCCCCCCATTCCCCAAAATGCACCCACAAAGCCATGAGTAAATAAACTAGAGCAAAGGTCTCCCTCCACTCCATGCTGAGTTCGTGTAGCCAGTCAGGCTTTGCTATAGGGCCTGATCCTGCAAACAGCTGTGTGCAGAGCCCCCTGGAGTCTCCAGTTTGGGGATCTTGTGCACACGGAGGCACCTGCATGTTATTTCTAGAAGCCTCGGGACCTAAATTAGCTCAGCTCAGTGGCCTCCTTTCAGGGCCTTCCCCATGGTTCAGAGTCGAATGGGGCAGGGAGGAGCAAAGGGGCCCACCTTCCACCTCAAGTGCAAGCGGAACATCAAACGCAGTTTAAAAGGAAAACAAAAAAAATGTACGGGTACAGTATTTTTTTTTTTTCACTCGACACAGGAAACAAGCATCAAAGGCTGCTTTGCGGCACCCAGGGTGACTGCAGAGTGAAAACCTTGCAGCTCGCGTATCAGCTGCCCTTTGCGCTTCATGATCTTTGTTGTTCCTAGAAGGAAAAGACGAAATGAACGTGCTTATTTTATTTAGATGGATAAAAATGCTCCAAAGGCCCCCCTGTCCTTGTGCTCTGGGAGCCCTGGATGGAACTGAAAAGTCCATCATCAGGACAGCCATTTAAGGTAACCCAGCACACCTCCATCTGCCAGTTCCCCATCCATGCGACTGCAATTCCCTGGGACTTCCCAATTGTCAAAGGCCAGGCTCATCATTTTCCTAGCCAACATGCCCTGGCACTAGTGTCGGGCAGAAGGGGAGATTGGGGAAAACTTCGTCCCATGCCCTGGCACTCTTGTCCCTGGAATGGAATTCATTCACGCCCCCAGAAGCTAATACGTTGTCTCTGCCCCAGCTGGTGCACGGGCAAATCATTTGCCTTTGTGCAACATACAAGGCAGCACTGGATGGCAAGTCGCTTCTCTAATAGCTCCCTGAAGGACAATGTCCCCAGATTCCCCTTGCCCGCCCCCCTCCAAAATAGCTTGATCTCCTCCAACAAGATTTATCGTAGTCAAAATATTTGATGTTTAGAAAGATTCCAAGTTTTTCTTTGGACACTGCTTTTGCTGAGGAAGATTACCCAGAACACACTGGAGTCTTCTACCTAAGAGCCAAATTCTGCGCTCACTCTGGTTTGACACTGGTGTCACTCCACTGACGGTGGTGATTGTCTCTAATGAACATGATAGCAACATTTGGCCTTCAAAACCGGGCTCTCTTTGGAAGGCACCTTTGTTCTGACCCCAGATGTTCAGCTCTTTCTATCTCTGTTTCCAGACCTCTGTCTCTGCCTTCTACCTCGATAATCCTTCTTCCCCCTTCTGCTTGCCTCACTCTCTGTCTTACCGGCTTCACATTTTGCTGTCAAGCTCGTGCTGACTCATTGCTAGATTCTGGTGAGCTCTGGTGCAGGGGCAAGGCGTCAGGAGGCTTCCCTTGAGTGGCCTAAACAAGGTCCCAGCGGATTTGCAGTCGTTGCACTTGACGGAGCGTAGGGGCTGCCTCATTGCTACTTCCCTGGAGGCTCACGATTCTGCAGACAATGAGAGGCAGGGTCAGGCCTCCAATGTCAGCACCAGCCTGCTGAACGGGCTGGCCCCGTGGGCAGAACAAGTTGCACTTTGTAAAGGTTGTACCAATGGGCAGGTAGTTTCACAGCCCCTAACATTGGGCTTTATATTCAAGGTTCAATCAAGCTCTCTGCTCTGGGCTCCGCACATTCTAGACCTTCTTCCCCTCTCCAGCCACCTTTGGGCTCTCTCTTTTAAAAGCCTTTGAAGCCCATTTAGTAGGAAGGATGGTCCAGTGGGTAAGGCACAGGCCTGTGACTTGGGAGACCTGTGTGTTTGTTTTTTGATTTTTTTTTCTGGCTTTGCCACTGACCTACTGTGTGACCTTGGCCAAGTTACTTAACTTCCCCTGCATTTAGTTACCCTTATGTAAAATGGACATAATACTTCTCTTGCTCACAGGGAGGGGTATTAAAGAGGATAAGGCCATTAACGATTGTGAGGCGCTCAGATGCGATGGTGATGAGGGCCACGTAGATCTATAGATAGACTCACATGGGGTCTGACACTGAAATTAAGATCAACTCCTTCTCTCGTCTCTAGAAAAACCGCAGTCGTCATTCTAGCCTTCTCAACAGTGAATCCAACATGTCACCCTCAGCAGCGGAGGGGATAAATCAAGGCCTGGAGGCACCTTTGTTGTAACTCACTGCAAATGGCTTCATATCCTGCTTAGATGGTTTGAAGAAAGCCGGTGCACGGGCAGATCAAAGCTGAGACGCCGAGTTTCACCTGACGCTCACCATCTTTGCGTTCTCTCTGCTGTATGTGAGCACAAAGCCTGGCTTCTCTCTGGCCGGTTTGATTTGATATAGTACAGAATCATGCACCCAACTGTCACTAGTTGCTATGTGATTCCTAGCTGCCGCAGCGAATTAAGGCACTAACCAATAATGGTTTGTCAAAGGGAAAGTAATGACTTCGCAAATTGGGCATTTTTGCTAAAATAAGGATTTTGGCCGAAGTGTCCATGGAGATGGGAGAGGGATCTCGGATAGGAAGTTTCAAGGGGGCTGTAGTAGGAAAAAAAAACATTTTGCCTCCAGGTTACTGGCTCAGTTCTAGCAAAATAATGAGCCTGTCTGGAGACTGTTTGGCATCTTCTGGGAAATTAGCTGCGTGATCAGACTTCACATTCCTACAGCATCTGTGTCCACTGTAAAAATTCACCACCAGGATTTGCACCAAGGGCCAGCCCTGTTAGCAATGTCAGCTGAGAGCCTTAGGCCTGAATGGGGCATGGATACTGGATTCAACTCTATGCACGGCCTCTCCAGGGGGATGTTGAAACACCGTGTGTAAGGAAAGATCACATGGCCCATGGTGTCAGCCTGGCACCTTTCTCAGTTCTCTACAGACGATAATGCCTCACTTTTAGATAGCATTTTTCATCAGTAGATCTCAAAGCATTTTGGAAAGGCGGTCAGCTCCATTTCACATATGGGAAACTGAGGCACAGAGAGAGGAAATGACTTACCTAAGGTCCTCCAGCAGGCCAGTGGCTAAACTGGAACTAGAACTATAGCTCTTGCGTCACAGTCCACTGCTCCAACACTGCCCCCTTAAAAAGGGTGCAGATCTAATATTTAGAGTCTTGTCTACATGAGAAAGTCTAAGGGAGGCTGTGAATTTAAAGCACTATTGCTACTCCAGAAAAACTCCATGTGTGGACACTCTGATTCCAGAATAAGTTTGTCCATATGAGTAGCTATTCTGGAATAGCTGTACTGGTCAATCTCCCCAGACAGATAAGCCCTAAGAATTTCAAAGTTACTAGTTATTCTTGGGGCCTCATTTTTGGGTGCTGAAATGGAGCACTTTAAAGGAGCCTGATTTTCAGGAAGTGAGGGCCTTTTGTACAAATCTTGTTCCCATTAAAGTGGCTCCAGCTGGGCACTGAACAAATGGAGGCAAGCCCAAATCGCTAGTCACTTTTGGCAATCAGGGCCTAAGAGTATTTCTCAGGTTTCTTTCCACTCTGCTGTATTTTTCCAGGTTTTGAACTTTGCAGTTCTCAGAATAACAACAACAATTTGTTCAGGCATATTCAACATTGACTGGTTTGAGTTCAGCTGAACGTTGCCTTGACATTTCAATGCCCCATTTATGCAAATAAGTTCAATATGACATCAATGATGGCGATAATGTCTGTTTAATTTTGCTGTTTCCTCTCCCTTGCCCATCTTGATGAAACTGACAAACACCCGTGATCTTTAGATCAAAAGAAGAGACTCTCTTATACCACCAGGGGAAGAACGTTAGCGTCCAGTACCGAAACAGAGATTTTCAGCACTTGTTTAACTGTACTGCTTTTGAAGTCAACCTGTTTGAAAATCCCATCTTAAAAGTTCTTCTAATTGTACAATTAGCATTCAAGCTCTTTCAAATTCCAGCTTTTATTTAACACTTTATTGTATTGTATATATTGTCTTGTTTAGTTCGCTTTTAACACTGGATTTTCTGCACCCTGGTCACCTAGTGACTCACATGCAAAATTTTCATTGATGTTTAATGTGGGTTAAAACCCCACACAGCCCACTGAGATGTACTGTGTATTCAATTTATGTTAATTGTTCTTTACTTATACAATGTCCATCTGCTGCTCTGGCTGCTGTATTAAAAAAAAATACTAAGCCAAATTCTCAGATGGTATAAACTGGTGTCGCTCTGACCTTAGTGGACCAATGCTGATTTACATGGCTGAAATTCTGACCCCAAAACTACATTTTAATAGGTCCAAAGACCGTAGATAGATATCACTGCACCCTCCCCATCCCCCGTACAACAAGCAATTTCCCCAGCGTTGCATCATTACAGAAAAAGGGGTCCTTGGAGCAAGCACCATTATCTAATGGATAGACTGTTGGACTGAGACTCTGCACAGCTGGGTTCCTTTCCTGGCCTACTGGCCATGGACAAACTACTTCTCTGTTCTGTGCCTCGGTTTCCCCATCTGTAAATATGAGTGTAATGATACTGATCTCCTTCCTAAAGCAATTTGAGATTTACTGATAAAAGATACCATGTAAGAGCAAGGGATTCTCAGTCTTGACTTCCTACCTCTCCACCAGAGGAGCTGGTCACGTTACTGAAATTTCAATGCTACCTTTTTGCGAAATTTTTCACACTGTTTTGTGAAAACACACGACAATCTGACAAGTAAGCTGAAGAAATGGGGGCTCGACAGGACTACCAGTACATAACTGGTCAAACAACTGCAAACAAAGAGTAACTATTCTTGGAACCATGTCGCACTGGAGGGAGGTTTCAAGTGGGGTTCCACAGGGATCTGTTCTGGGTCCGGTTTTGTTTAACATCTTCATTAATGATTTGGATGTAGGAATAGAGAGCACACTGATCAAATCTGCAGGTGACCCAAAGCTGGGGGGTGTTGCCAATACTTTGGAGGATAAAGCTAAAATTCAGAGGGATCTTGATGAATTGGAGAATGGGGCTATAGAGAACAAAATGAAATCCAACAAAGATGAATGTAAGGTGCTACACTTAAGGAAGAAAAACCAAATGCACAAATACAGAATGGGGGCAAACTGGCTTGGCAGCAGCATTGCTGAGAAGGATTGGGGAGACATGGTGGATCACAGCCTCAACATGTGTCAACAATGTGATGCTGTTGCAAAAAAGGCAAATGCGATTTTAAGATGCATTAACAGAAGCAAAGCACTGAAGTTATGGGAGGTGTAACAAGGCACTGTGGCTTGCTCTCCTTGGCACTCCTGACCGGAGGACACTGCGCTTGCCAGCCCGTAAGGCCGGGGGCTATCGAAATTCCTTTGCCTTCCCCGCCCTGTTTGAGGGCCGGGGGCCCCAGGCTGTTCGCCAGCCCCACCTACAGGAAGGCCAGGGTGATAGACTGCTTTGCCTGCCCACCCTGTGTGAGGGTTGGGGGCACCAAACTGCTTACAGACCCCACTTGCGAGCCAGGAGCTAAAGACTCCGTTCCTTCCCCTGGCCTGTCAGAGGGCCGGGAGCAATAAACTACTGGGCTACAGACCCATTACCAACCATGCCCTACCGGAGGGCCAGGGGGCAATAGACTGCCTGAAGAGCTCACCCCACCTAGGGGCCGTGGCCAAAGACTGCTTACCGAGACGTTTATTCCCCTCAACAAGGGCGCCGTGGCCTGTCTCAGAGCCTGGGCCCGAGGAAGGGTCGCGACGCTGCTGGCTGGACCGTGCCACCAGCACACAGGAGGCAATAGTACCGCTCTTCTCAACGCTGGTTAGGCCTCAACGGGAGTACTGTGTCCAGTTTTGGTCGCCACTGCATAGAAAGGATGTAAAGAAACTGGAAAGGATCCAGAGGCGAGCAACAAAGATGATCGAAGGGATGGAATGCCAGCCATATGAGCAAATGCTGAAGGAACTGGATCTGTTTAGGTTGGAAAAGAGGAGATTAAGGGGGGATATGATGGCAGTCTTCAGATACTTGAAAGGCTGCCACAATATAGCTGGAGGGAAGTTGTTCTCTTTTCCACGGAGGACAGGACAAGAGGCAGTGGGTTCAAACTACAGCCTAGCAGATTTAAATTAAGGCTTGATCTACACTACAGTTAGGTCAACATAAAACAGTTTACATCGACCTAATTATGTCAGTGTGCATACTACAGCCTTCTTCCCGCCCATGTAAGTGCCCTATCACATCGACATAATAACTCCACCTCCACAAGCCTCAGGGCTTATGTGGGTGAAGTTAGGACCACGCAGTGTCCGTGTAGACACCACCAGTTAATTATGTCAGCTGTTGGCTAGCATTCTTGTCAATTTCATAGCTCTCTGCTGGAGCTGTGAAGTTGACAAGAAAGCTGGGGAAGATCGGGGGGGGCTCCAGTAAAAGCCTGGCTGTCCCCCGGGTTCCTGGCTTACTGCTGGGAGCCTGGCTTCATAGACGGTCCCTGTTGGGAACTTGTGCTCTCTATAAGGAATGGAGAGCTGAGAGCCTGGGGGAGCTGCATGCAGAGCTGAGAACCCCCCACACCCTGCCCCTCCTAAGTCGATAGAAATGCTCCTGGTGAGGATGACACTGACAGAAGGAGGCCAGTGTGGACCCGAACCATGGCAGTAATTACAGTAAGTCGACATAACACAGATCAATTTAAGTTTGTAGAGTAGACTTGCCCTGAATCTCACGAAAATGCTTCCTAACTGCAAGAATGGTTGAACAATGGAACAGACTGCCTTGGGAGGTTGCGGAAGCTTCTTTACTGAAGGTTTTCAAAAGGTGGGTAGACAGCTATCTGTCTTGGATGGTTTAGGCACAAGAAATCCTGCATCTTGGCAGGGGGTTAGACTAGATGTCCCTTGCGGTCCCTTCTGATCCTATGATTCTATGAAAACCTTTTACTAATTTTCTAACACTTTATAGGCGGAGTGGTTGACATTTTTCCAAACTGGAGTCCCCTCTCTGCATGGCATGTTTCTGGCTCGATCAGCCCCTGTCCCCAGGCAGCCAGGCTGGTTTGGGGTGGCCCGCCACCTCACCAACCGGGCTCTCTCAGGCAGCCACTGTGCTGCACAGAGCAACAACCACTTCAGCCGGCATGAAAAGTGGTTTCATCCTGCCCCTTCGGGTCCCTGTCCGGACCTGGCCAAGCAACCCAGAAATGTACCGGGAGGGAGGCACAGCAGAAGGACAGAGTCCCCCCCACGCACCAGTATCTCTGATGGGGCAGGGAGAGGACAGCAGCTCCAGGCTAGGCACAGGAAGCGGGTTGCCGGTGAAGTAGATACTGGCTCCACACCACCTTGGGAAGGGGAATCCTGTCCGTCTCCCTATGCCTGGTGTTCTTGCCCCTGCCTCGCTTCGGGACCAACCCCACCACTCCACCCCACTGTGCTTTTGCCCCCAACCCCTCTAAGAAAATTAATGTTTCCAAGTGTAGATATTTGTACGAGTCAGCAAAGCCAGTATTGAGTGGATGACATCTTGTACGCCCAAGCGATCTGACGGTCACAGCTTCATAAAGTTTTATTTCCCGTCTTCTGGTGCTATAGATACATGGGCCAATGAAAACATAATTTTGTGCTCACACAGCAATTTATTTAACTTAGACTGTAAGAAAAAAGCAAACATGAACACAACCATTAAAGGCTCATGTCAGGAGCAACCCTAGTAAATTCAGAATGCTGCAGTTTTAGGTAGGATTAGCTAAACTTTTTAAACCTTTGCCAACTTTCTTGAAGAGCTAATTTCCTCTTGCTGTACTGGGTATCTATTTGTCCTAAATGAAGACTGAAATTGCTACAGTGAATTCATAAAGGATCTCTTTGTCTCAGGCATTCTATTTTTGTATCTTAACGGTTCCTTTTATGTAACTAGAACAATATGTTTTAAATTCATTCCTCAAAAAAGGCTAAGAAAGAACGACTCATTTGAGGATGTCTTGTCCACTAGACTACATTGTGTGAGGGAAGAGGCAGATTAGGAATTACTTTAATACATTTGGGCCCCCCACACCCAAATGTACCATAGAAACATAGGACTGGAAGGGACCTTGAAAGATCCCAAAATGCTTTAATATAAAGTGTATTAATTCAAAGACTCCATTCAGTGTTTACACACGGCATAAAGTAAATCCTATCCCAGTTTATTATGCCTAAATTAACTGCTCAATTTTGCCACATAGAAAATGAATATGGCTTGATATTATCCAAAGCATTATGCAAAGGTATTCACTGATAATCTGGACAGCAGCAGTCTTACAAGAATCAGTCATTCTCAGGTCAAATAGTGGCTCTTTCCTCTCCCCCAGTTTTCTTAAACCTGACCATTACACATTATTTTTCCACCTATTGATCCTGTTACAGTCCAGTTTTTCTACTGTGGAAACAAAGGTGTCTGAAAGGCATCAGTCACAATGCCAGAAAGTAACTTAATTAAAAGAAATAATCCTAACTTTAGGTAAAATCACTCGATTATTACAAACTTTACGTTTCAACCAGTGGTGAGAACTGGTTTAAAACAAAGTTTGCAATTGATCACATAAGCTATTAAAAATGTTGAAAGACTCTCATGTGTGCCTAAGTGACTCTTTTGCCTTTCTGCCAAAGGCAATTCAGGCCAAACCATGGGAAAGTTGACATTTGACTAGTTAAATTTTAGGATGAACTATTTCAGCTAAGCAGAAACTAGCTTATACATATACATTCAATCGCACTTTTAAGAATAGGCCCATATTCTGATTAGCCAGGGCACACAACAGGATGTTCGGTCATTACTAAGCCAATAAGAATATAGTTTATCCAATAACACTGCAGAGAGAGAATGTTCATCATTCCGTTATACCGATGCCTCCTCATCAGTGAAATGAAGGGAAAACAGACACTGGTACTGAGGGGCCTCACAAGATAAATTTCTCCCACTGCTTTAACTATCCGGGCTTGTCCTTTATGTTTTATCCCCTTACCAGGCTTGGCTTTGGCATTCACATTTCTTACTCCCTTTGACTTCAGGGATACATTGACATGGCTTCAACGGTGCTTTGACTGGGTATTTTAGCTTTGAGTGGCTTCACCGGCAAAGAAAACACAATATTTCTCAACACCAAGGATGTTAGTAAGTGGAAACTGCCTCCATTCACAGTCACCGGCCTTCCTCCCACGCCAGTTGGCATCCAGTTGACTCACAATCTCTCTTTTCCTGCCTTTCATTATGGCCACCTCTAGTTGGCTGCTGCGAAAATAAAAACCATGGTGAATAATGACTCCCTCTTAAATCCATGTACCATAATAATGGCAATTGACTTGAACAGCCCGTTTCAAAAGCTATTGTGTCAAGCTCAGCGCAAGACTAATTGGCATGCAAGAGCCTTTTATAGCCTTGTTCTCCATGAACTATCATCAATTATCTCCTAATTAAACAACAAGGCTTCCTCGAAAGGCCTCGGTTGGACATCATTGCTAAGCATTTTACCATCATTTACTGGATTAATGTCACTAATTAAACAACCTGAAGCCTGGAGTCAAAACTGTCACACGGCAGTTGAACGGAAGTAGACGAATCTATAAATTGTTTCAAGTCGGAGCCTGTTCATCCTTTATTGACACAAAGGATTACTCAACAAGTCAATATCTTTCTTTTATTTTGTCCATCATGGAGTAGAAGGGGAGTGCAATGGACGGATGACTAATTGTTATTGGAAATGCAGTGCTATTCCCATTATGTAAGACAGCTTGTATACCCGGAGCACGGGGGTGAGTGTGGGGAAGGAGGGGTGATTACTGTCTCCTCTGATTTTGCAACAAGGCTTGGACACTAGCATAGATCAAAGAACCATAATTAAATATTTGAATCAGCTCTGAAGCATTCAGGATCATCTGCATAACAGCTAGGATATCTACACTGTGACCACTGCCTACCATGGTGACCAATGCGATCTCATTGTTCACCTGTACTCCCTCGTTTGTCTGTATCCATCCGTTGTCTCTTGTCTTATGCTTAGACTGTGAGCCCTGTTGGGCGTGGGAGAGTCTTTTTGTTCTGTGTTTGTACAGCACCTAGCAGAATAGGGCTCTGGTCTTCTACGAGGGCTCCTAGGAGCTCGAGTAATATTAATAACAACACTCTGTGGATCAGGGCACAGCATAACTGTACCATCACACAGGGCTCCATCCCACTTACGTTGAAACCTGGGGTTTCCCATTAACTCCAGGAGAAAAAGGTTTGGACTCTGGTTCATTCATGTCAATAGCTAAGCCTGATACTTAAGGTGCCTGTGAGGTATTTCCATTAACAGAGTTCTAATTTAGTAAGATTTTTCCTTTTGACTAAACGGGCAATGCCACAATAAGTGTATTTCTATGAAACTTGTGAGTTCAGTTATTCCAGGAGTTAGCCTTAAAAGTCATTAATCAGCTGTGGAGACCCAGCTTTAGTTTTTCCAGGATCAGGCTTTAAATCCAGCGGGATTGTGAGAAGATAGCACGTGATCCCTGGTTCAATGGGGCATGAGACAAAGATTTGGAGGACAAATACCTACTTATATGCAGCCAAGGCCCTTACCCTCCCATACCGCATCCTACATAGTCCTGGCAGGATTCAATTTAAATAAGTGGTCATTGGTCATTTTCACTTGACACACAGACTTTGACGGAAAAAATATCCACCAAGAGCAGTCAGCCAGTTCAATCTCCCCTGCACCAGCCCCCTGGCCACCACTGTCATGGCCCTGTTCACTCACTCATTGGTCATGAGGCCATCTCAGAGCAAGAGCTGTTCAGCATCCAGGTGCTGTCCACCACATCCAGGCACTCCTCCTCCTCATAGCCCTGGCTGAGGTTCTCTCCTCTTGCTCGCTAGGACCACAGTATTTCCAGCCCATTGCTCCTGCGGAGATCCGGTATCACTACATAATTCTTGGCTGACACCTTCCCCTTCATTTCCTGAAACTGTGAACATTTATATAGATAAAACAAAAACTAAAAAAACACCCTAATTTCACACAACCATAAACACGAAAATATTAAAACAAATAGAAAGAAAAAAGCCCTGGAAAAATAACCCTGAAAAATAAAACTTGAATTTAACCGTCAAACTAACAACAAAATAGAAATCAAATTCTGCCAACCTAGTCAGACACTTTGCACCTATTGCTGGGGAAAGAGCTATTGGATAATCAGCAACAACCTGGGATTCTAATCTGGATGGCTCTTGAAGAAACAGTTTGCCCAGAGATGGACGTCTGGGTTTCCACTGCACTTTTTAAATGGCACCGAGAATTCTTACAAATCTTGTGGGACTCAGAAACAGAGGTACTTTAATTATAAACTTGCACCAGGCCAAACAAGAATCCTTCTGGCTAGTCGCAAGCACTAAATCTTCCCCAACAACACCACTGCCTAATTTTAGCTCATTAACTGGAAGCCGATATCCAAGCCTGACACTTACTGCAGTTTACTCATATTACAAGCGCCAGATGTCCAGGAATCCCTGCTGAACTTCTCCCTGTATGCAGAGCAGAGCTGCAGCAATCCGAGCCTGCAGACGACGAACACCCAAACTCTGAAACACCCAGGGCTGCATCTGCCACTAGCCAGGAGCCCCCAGGTCCCCCCCAAATCCTCATATCATCCAAAATAATTTTTTCGATCACAATGAAATGCCCAAATTGCTAGCGACTGAATGATTTATAAAAGACACATGGAGCAAACTCTGCCCAAGTCACAGGATTTATGGCTCAGACTCATCTCTGTGGGTTAGACTGTGGCTGCCACAGGACAGTCCCCACCCCACAGACTCTGCCTCTGCCTCCTCCTCATCCCCTTTTCACTGTCCTGCCCCCCATCCTGCAGAGACTGCTGCTGTGAGCAGCACCTGTGCAAGCCATGAAGGTAATTTCTTGCATGCCCCCACCTCCCCAGGACAGCCCCAATCCGAGGCTGCTCTCCGTGGGGCACGGCTGGATCTTCCCATGTGCAGGCTGCCCTGGCGGGGAGAGAACATCCTCACCTCTAATAACATTCCCTTTATTTCATCTACTGGCAGTTAATGCTTTACAGCCAATTACTAGGGGCCCAAGCGAGACCTGCGCAGCACAAAGTGCCTCATTCCCATTCATAAAGCCAGGTAGGGTCAAGAATCATGAGGCATGTGAAAGACAAAGGGAGGTACCCTCAGGGAATCCTATACATTTACATTTCACTAAAATCCAGTAGGTTATCTGCGCTATAATCTGCCGCGACTGGCTGTACAGTCATATTCCACATGCAAGTTACAGTGGTGCTGGCCTGCCGTGCATCCTGCTTGCTCTTTGGTGTCCATGCTTTGCATTTAGGTACAGTTTTGTAATAAAACAGCACACAGCCAAAAAAAAAAGCCAGATTATATAATAGAAGGCCAGACCAAGGATGCATTATTCAGATCCAAATCTGGGTGAGCCTCAAATTAGTGTTTGAGGTTGAGTTTTCAGGCTGAAACAGGGCTAAAGTTTGGGGTTCAGATTGGAAGATCTCAAAATCTTGAGAGTTTTTCTTGTGTTAGAAAAAAATGACCTAGGGGGACCCTCAGGCCCCAAACTACATAATTAGCTAGCCTGAGAAATGAGGGCCCAATAGAAACCAGAGCTGGGCAAGGGTTGGAATATCAAATATGAACTCCTATGAACTTCTAGGGAGAAAAGGTTGGGGTTGAATCCCTGGGTTACAGTCCACCCATATGGATTTAGCCCCATACCATGGATTACTCCTTTGCCATGGAATTCACCATAAATTCTACTCCCTGCTGCAAAACTGTGCTCCAGAATCCGTGTTTTCCAAGGCCTGGTTTACACCTGAAACATAGGTCAACCTAGCTACATCGCTCAAGGCTGTGAAAAATTTCTCACTCTGTGCAATGTAGGTAGGTCGACCTAACCCCCCACTGTAAACGCAGGTAGGTTGACCTAGCTGCTGCCACTCGGAATAGTGGATTTACTACAGCGACGGAAAAACCCCTTCTGTTGCTGTAGTGTCCACTCCACAGCCCTGTGACTGTAGCACTGTAGCTCTCAGGTTTGTGGTGTAGATCTACCATTAGAATCTTCTTAGGGGTAGGACATTGGGCTGGGAGTCAGGAGAACGAGTTCTGTTCTTGACTCACTTGAACTGTTTCCCCTCTCGGACTTTGTCTGTCTTGCCTAGTTTGAATAGAAGCTCTTCAGGGCTGGGATTGTCTCACTATGCATTTATACAGCACCTAGCACAATAAGGTCCCAGTCCCTAATGGGGCACCTAAGCACTACTCTAATAGTAATAATAACTATTAGAAATAACCAAATAGGCTGTCCCGGGGGTGGATTGGGGAGATGGAACCCTTTATTGCCTGCTTGTTCCACCTCGACACCGTGAGTGAGCAACGAGGGGGTTACTTTTCAATTCTTTTAACCATAACAGTGTGCAAATGTATCCATTTCCAGCAACTCCCCATAGACCCTTATTTGGTTACACTGATACCTCTAAAATGGATATTAACAACTAGATGATGAATACAATTATAACTGCCCCTGTTTGTTGTTTACAGATTACCATACAGAGGTCAGGCACAACGCCTTAAAACTTATAAATTTTACAGTAACATTCTTTGAAGTGAAGGTATGCCCGGGGGTAGAAGGAAGATAATAATTTCTTCCTACCAAAGGCCTTGTGCAGGAATGGTGATAGACTTATCCCCTGCGCAAATGGCCAGGCAAGGCGGAGAAGAAGAGAGATAACAGACTTTAACTAGAATTCACACTGATTAACAGACACAAGGTTTGCCCATGCCCCCTTCCTTGTAACTTAGGCCTGACCGCTTCTCCAGATTTTAACTCTTTACTCTCCTACACTTTCTTTCAAAGAAAGGCCCAGGCGCCCATCTTTCCTGCACAGTGGCTGGTGGGGCACTGATCCAGGAGGCCCTGGCTCTAAATGGCCCAATGCCTTGGTTCACTAGTCATGCTACGGGAAGACTAGGGTGGCAGGTTATTGACTGCACAATATGCTTAAAATTACAGGTATGGCTTTCGGGGAGAGGCTAGGACGGTGAAAAGTTTTAAACATCCCATAAACATAATTAAAAAACAACTAATATAATTAATATTCCTACAACATGAGTAATATAACCAAGGAGCAAATGAGATTCTGTTAAGCCTGTTCGAAGGGCACAGACTACATCAGTCCAAGCACAGTTAGCAGGCAGTTCAGTGGCTAGTTGGAACACATTGGTTCCTCGGAGGGCCTGGGCTTCCAAAAACCTGCGTTTTGCATTGCTCAATCTGGAGCTGTTTCAAAAGCTGTGCCAGGTGGTCCCAATTGATCCAGGAGGGTTCTGGTACAGCCTTAGTCCAGTTCATTGGAATTGTTGGGTGTTCTGTTATATTAAGCTGTTTTATGGCCAGTATGTGGATTTGATAGAGTTTCCTCATTGCAGGGAAAAGTTTCCTGGTCCAAACCCCACCCATTCCACACACCTTCCATCCTTTAGTCCCTGACCATTGAGCATGGCTGATCCCTCCCAGCAGATTTTATTTCCCTGTTCCACCCAATGCTGAGGGGATACCGGTTCTATACATCTGGTGGTGGTTCTTGTCACCATCCCTCCCCTGTGTTACCTTCTCCTGCCCAAATTAGTCCCATCTCTGGATAGTATACCACTGGCCCAACCAGAAACCATGTGTCATTTGTTCCAACCCACACCAGCTCTCGGAACCATCTCCGTTTGCACCCACCTCCGAAACCTGCTTGCAATAGATTGGCAGAGGTCCAATTCCCTCTAGCTACTCCTTTTCCCCAAAGGTTGTTTGCCGGGTGGCTCTGAAAGGCCAATGGCTTTTAAATTGATTTGCTACATTGGTACCCTCTATCCAAAGACCATACCTCCAACAGGCATTCTGTAAAAGGTTTACAAAATGCTTCGTTAGAGTTTGCTGGACCTGATCACAAGCTTTTCCCCATAAAATAGTTTTGACACTTCCCATTAAATTTGTCATAAGACTTTTGGTGAGGTTTCCAAGGGTTAAAATAACAGTTCCCAGCAGGTGGTTAGTGGAGCTCAGTGCTGATTCCTGCCATAACCCCCCTCTGTTCCGCAGCCCCTGGACATGTTTTAGGCATTGGACTTGAGTTACGGAGTCAGATTCCTGTAAAGAGTTCCACCCTTCCCACAAATAGTGAACAACGTCTCATCATTTTTGGAGATTAACCCCTGCTGAATTTGTAATTGCCTACAGCAGCAATTTTTCCTACTCTGGTAAATTATGTTGCATCCTATCTTTCCACACCATACCCCTCCCTCCTGCAGCCACATACCATTTGAGGCTTTATACCCTATTCCCAGGGGGTTGGAAAGTAGCATTTGGGTAACCTCTCCCCTTAACCATCACTCCCCCCCACTTTTGTGGAATTGTGATTCCTAATATTAAGCAAAACCGAGTGTATTATTACCCTGAATTACTACCCCCACTCTGCCCAATGATTTCCATTCTTTTAACTAGCCCTTTCCTTCCACTGAAATAACTGGGCAAATAGATACTTTAGTCCCCTCAAAAACTTGTGAGAATTTCCATTCACAGACAGACATATTACATCCCCATCCCACCATGGTTCACTTTGTTTCATGTCAGTTTCTGATAGTTAGTTTATGGAAGGCTGAGTTCATGAGTATGAGAAGAGAGTTCAATGTGGCCTGCACCAAGTGACAGTGGGCCATTGTTTGTGCCATTACAGCGAATTGTCCCACTCCGATGACTCCCCTGTAGGTTTTTATGGTGAGGTGGAAGATTGCTTGATGAAGTTGGTTGGCAATGTTGGTAGTATATCGAACAGCTTTACCTTGGAGATACAGCGATGAGTATAATGCTTTCAGCAGAATTGGGTGTAAAGAAACTTCGGAAGTATGGACACTGCGCGCTTTGTATGAAATAGGGTGTTTATAATAAACGTCTGAAGGCCTTTGGAGTCTTGGGGTTCCCACATTATGCAAAGAGGCACAGTACGACCCACGTTCCAATCCTGGAAGTCTGAGCAGAAATTTGTTACTTGCTCCCTTCCCCCCACCTTCCCAGGTTCACATTGCGAGTGGTCAATTACCCAGGGACCGTTCCCGGCTGTGTAACCACAGCCGACCATTAGCCATATTAATTATAGAGCCCCGGAGGATCATAGAATTATAGCATTATAGAATATTAGAGTTGGAAGGGACCTCAGGAGGTCATTTAGTCCAACCTCTTGCTCAAAGCAAGACTAACCTCAGCTAAATCATCCCAGCCAGGGCTTTGTTAAGCCACAGCTTGAAAACCTCTAATGATGGAGATTCCCCCACCTCCCTAGGTAACCCATTCCAGTGCTTCACCACCCTCCTAGTGGAAAAACTTTTTCCTAATATTTAACCTAGACCTTCCACACTGCAACTTGAGACCATTGCTCCTTGTTCTGTTATTTACTACCATTGAGAACAGCCTAAGTCCATTCTACCTGGAACCCCTTTCCAGGTAGTTAAAGGCTGCTATCAAATCCCCCCTCAATCTTCTCTTTTGCAGACTAAACAAACCTAGCTCCCTCAGCCTTTCCTTATAAGTATTGTGCTCCAGCCCCCTAATAATTTTTGTTGCCCTCCGCTGCACTCTCTCCAACTTATTCACATCCTTTCTGTAGTGGGGAGCCCAAAACTGGACACAGAATTCCAAATGTGGCCTCACCAATGCCGAATAGAGGGGAATAATTACTTCCCTCGATTTGCTGGCAACGCTCCCCACAATGTTAATAGTTAAATGGGGACCCACTGCCCAGGTACAGTGGACATGGTGCTTGACGAAGCGTCCTTAAACCATGCCAGTATTAACGTAGAACTTTGAGAAGCCCCTGCCAAAATGATGTCTTCTTGTTTTTGAGGTATCCAAAAAAATTAAATACTTAACAAAGCCAAGCAGCACTAGCTGTTTGTGTTTGCTTAACATCCCTTACACTATTTTTTTTACACACCTATACCCTAATCTTCATCTTGTATGTTTAGACACAGTCAAGTTTTAATGGAAACCTCTTATTTCCTTTTATAATTTTGACTAATTATTTAGTACTTAAATGATTCAAATTAGAGTGTTCCTTTGCCTGCTGCCTGCAGCAGTTATTTACAATTAATTGTTTACAGACGATTCCTTCAGGAAAAGGGCCCATTTTCCTTCAGAATAGCTGCAAAGGCTACTGGGGACAAAAACATGGTAGTAGCCACTACCTGATCCCTTTGTATAATGTGTTTAACTACCAGGTTTCCACACAATGTGACTGTACCAAATTATACATATATTTGCCATACTGAATATTATTAAACTAAAATATTTTTATAACACTATTACCCTTATACTATTTTTACAACTATTATTTTTTAACAATTCCACAACTTCCAACTGTTTAATGGTTTTTAACTTTTGTAGTATTAACTTTTACAAAAGCTACCTTTTTATTCTTTTACTGTGTTTATTAGCCACTGTTTTTACTAAGCTGCTTTCTTAAGGTGGCATATTGGGCTTGTAAAACCTGATCCACCAAATACAATCTTTGTAACACAGCTACTTTAGTCTGTACTTTGTTAAAACCCTTTTAGTGCCAAAGTTTATTCAAAATTCCCTCCATTAAAATTTCAGAAAAACAAAAATACAAGGGGGGGGCGAAAAGCAACCAATTAGTTCTGTGAAATCATTTTAAAGTACAGGCTAACCGCAACAACATTCCTTAACTTTCCAACTGCAGCTTCAACCCTTAACTCTCAAGCAAGAAGAAAAAGTGACAGGAAGGGGAGGGGAGAGAAGAAGCAGGGGAAAAGGGGGAGAGAAAGAAAACACAGAGAGAAACTTGGTAAGAGAACAAAAAAAAACCTAAGCCAAAGAAGGTATGGAAAACAACAGAAATCAGTGGGGCTCCCTGGAAGTGGGGCTGCTTGGAAACTTGCACCCCTAAGCCTTTATCCTGGCTCTGAGAGAAGGGAGGGATTTGCTGCCACAGCCACCAGAGTAAAACTGGAGGTGTCAGCAATTCTTCCAGCCATCCCCAGGTTGTGCTCCAGGATTTTTCTGCTAACATTCTTTGCTAATTTACTAGCTCCTCCAGATGAGATTGGCTGTCCCTGTTTTGATGGACGGTGGGGCCCTCTTCTCCATCCGATTGGGGACCAGTGGGAATTTGGATACCAGACCAGCGGAGAAGATCCGCATTAGGGGGGCATTGGGAACAGTCACGATAGGACAAACAGGGTTATTGTGACTGAATATATCCTCATGGGCTGGGGGGCACAGAGACTAGATGGAAGGGGAGGATAAAGATGGGATGGGGTAACAGAAGTTTGCTTTAAGGCATCTACTTGACCCTTCAGGGCCAGGTTCTCTGACTTAACACAGTTAAAACCTCCATATGGCTCTCCGCCATTCTAACCCCAAGCACACTGTGATGATTAACTGTGCGCTGCTCCTCTGTGATTCTTTGCAAGATTTTAACTGGGCTTTTAAGATTTGTAACTTCATTCCATAACCCAAACAAGCTCTCCCAGAGAACCTGTACCAAAATAGGATTTTCCTTAAGCTGGGAAATCCTGGACATACGGAAGGCTTCTACCCACCCCTGGATGGCTGGCCAGTCCTGACGTCCCCTGGGAGGCACCCCATTAGGCCTGCCAAACTTTCCTACCAACTTAATATATTCCCTAACCATGGTTACCATAAAGGGCCCATCCAACATACCCATATCCATGGCGAGCTGTGGTGATCAGGCACTTCTCTTCCCTGAGATCCTGGTCGTGATGCCAGATATTAGAAATAACCAAACAGGTTGTCCAGAGGGTGGATTGGGGAGACAAAATCCTTTATTGCCTGCTTGTTCCACCTTGACACGGCAAGTGAGCAATGAGGGGTTACTTTACAATTCTTTTATCCATAACAGTATGTTAACGTATCCATTTCCAGCAAGTCCCCATAGACCCTTATCTGGTTACATTGATACCTATAAAATGAATATTAACTACATGATGAATACAATTATACCCACCCCTGTTTGTTGTTTACAGATCACCAGACAGAGGCCACGCATACCACCTTAAAATTTATAAATTTTCCACAAACATTCTTTGAAGTGAAGGTATGCCAGGTGGAGAGGGAAGATAATTCTTTCTGCCCACCAAATGCCTTGTGCAGGAGTGGTGACAGACTAATCCCCTGTGCACGTGGCCAGGAAGGGAGGAAAAGGAGAGAGATAACAGACTCTAACTAGAATTCACACCAATTAGCAGAAACAAGGTCTACCCGTGCCAGGACCCCGTTCCCTGTAACTTAGGCCTGACCGCTTGTCCAGCTTTTAACTCTTTACTCTCCTACAATAACTTGTAAGGTAAATCGGTGTAGCTCCATTGATACCAATGGAGCTATGTTGATCAAAACCAGCTGAAGATCTATCCCCTAAGGTACATTTATACAACAGAAAAACCCTGCAGCAGTGAGTCTCAATCCCCTGGTCAACTGATTCGGGCTCAAGATGCAGGGCTAAAAATATCAGTCACCATTTGAGTTTGGGCTGGAGCTAATGGCTGTGAAGCCCAGAGAGGAGACAGTCTCTTATGTGTACTGCTATTTTTAGCCCTGCAGTGCAAACCCCTTTGACCAAGGCTCTGAGAGTCACTTCTGCGGGTTTTGTTTTTGCTGTGTAGACGTAACGTTAGAAGACTCATTCACATAGGCAGAAACTGTTTCAGGATTTATAAAGAGCTGTAAGACAGGTCATATTTCTGAAATTCTATCCATGCTGTCTAATTATTACCAATGTAAAGGACAATGATTAAAATGTACAATTTATAGTCATTTGCATATGCAAACATATCCAGTTATTATGTTGTCCCTTGGTATTCTAAAACTACGCAGGGAAAATGGCTGACTTATTAACTATCCATATTCAGTCTTCATATCAGAATGCTTAATAATGCAAATGAAATAACTTTCATTTCTGTATTTACCTTTCGTACTTTGAACTGCTCATTTAGTGGGGTTTTAATGGGAATATTCATTTAGTGTAAAATTAAGTAATGAAGGATTCAAACAGAAACCATTGTGGTCATGCAAATTAACACAGTGGCTTCATGATCTTTTACAACTTCTTGATCATGGAATTCTTATGGAAAGTTGACTGCTGCATGGTTGCAATTGAAGGGGTTGGATATATGCTTTCTAATTATTCCACCCTGTTCTACTGAAGTGCTTATCCTGGGCCCATCATTGTGGTATCTGACCACCTTCCAATAGTGCCTTCAGTGACGTAACAGCCATCTGTCATGTGTCACATGAATTAAAATAATCCATACTCCACCACAATTGGCACATGTTGGCAGCCCTTTATTAATTATTATCATTATAGCACCTAAGGCCAACTAAGATCAGGGCCCCATGCGCTAGGCACTATACAAACACAGAGTAAGAGACAGCCTCAGCCCCAGAGAGTTTATATGCTCAGTAGACAAGACAGGCAAAGGGTGGTCGAAAGATAGATTACACAAATGCACAGTGAATAAACTCTAGTCAGCATGGAAGTCAAGGAATGAAGGGCTATAGAGACCAAGTTCCCTTCGCAACCTTAAGTTGATCCCTCAAAGTCAGGGTTGCAGCATGTTGATTGAGCATCATGAGGGAAGCCTAAATCTCCATCAGTATTTTTTTGAAAACAGCACAATATTCCAGGTATATTTTGTCCTGAGTGGTACAAAGAGACTGTCACCTCTGTAGCTCAAAGGCAGTAGCAAACTCAGAAACCTCTATGTGGATCCAGTCACTGTGAAGGGACAGAGAACCATGTTAGACAAGCATGGGTTACAAAAAAGAAACCTCATCAGCATTAAAAATCCCACTAAGTTCTTGGCCTTAATGATTTCCGGTGGCAATGAGTTCCACAGACTAATTGTGGGTCCATAAGAAACTTAAACTAAACCTCATATGAGGTCTTTACATGTAAAGCAAAACCAAAACTGCAGTGGCCTTTCTTTACAATCATTGTACACTTCCAATGCACGCATGCAATCATCGCGGGGTCTGTTTCAGCACTACTGATTCCCAGGTCTTTCCTCCCATTCTGTATAGTTTTCATGTTATCTTCCCCTTAAATGCATACACTTGCGTTTTTCCAGGGCAAACCTCATTTTCTTATCTTCTGCCCATCATTTGGGTTGTTCCTTTGTGTTATTTCTCCATTTCGCTGGGGTTGGCAAATCTTCCTGAGTCAGGGCTAGGTTGTGGCTCGGACTATGCATTCACGCAATGAAGCGAGAAAGCGTCAGAACTTTCTTTTCACCCCTGCATAGGCTACCAGACCTTGAGCTCAGGCATGAAAGAGTAAGTGTGGCCACTTACCCTCTCTTTCCCCTACCCTAATCATGCCACTAGTATTAAACGGTGTATCCCTATTATTCTCCCCAAATGTCCTTATTTCTGGCTTATAGCTATTGGCTGGTATGAGAAATCATGGAGGTAGATATTTAAATGAATGTCTTTGCCTTTCAAAATGGAATTCACTTTTCACCATCTAAGCTGTTTGTTCACAGTTTGCTTCCCCCCACCCCTTCTTGGGCAGTGAAAACACACTCATTGCTTTAACTTTTGTGTCTAGTCAATCTTTAGTCAATAACACAGTGACAGGGAGCTTGGAGGGTCAAAAGGACTAGTGGTTAGAGCACCCAACTCCTGGGCCCTTTGTGTCTCAGTCATGGAGGCAGAGGTACCTGTTCCTTAAACTGGGGATCTTCGAAGTTTTCCACCCACATCTGAGTCTAGGCCCTGAAGGGGTGCAGTTGCGAGACCCGGGCACTCCCGCTATGCCAGGTACCAGCCCTGGGCCCTGCGGGAAGCGACAGCAGGAGTGAGCCTAAGTTGCTTCCTCGGCCTGCTTCCTACCGATAGAGCCTGGACATTGAACATGTAAACGTTTCTATTGCGCTTTGATTTTTTAAAAGCTGAAGTCAATGAAGTTCTGCTGATTTACACCAGCGGAGGATTGGCTCCTTGATTTTACAACACCTACATTTTGGGTCTGAATTGAACTGACAACTATTCCTTAAAATAAAATGCTACTTGCTCTTCAGAACAATATAAGGAGATCATCCCCAAGGGGAAGGGATACAATATAGTTATAATTATTCTCAGTGCAAAGCACCCTCAAGTCACATTACAATGCACAGGACACAAAAATCCTGGCCCTCCTTGGCCAACAATCTTCCTTCACATTCCACCAGCCTTCAGAACCGCACCGTACTGCCTCTCATCCAGTCAGCCACATTGCTGGACCGCACTTGCTTTGGGTGCCCCCCACTCCAGGCACCTGGCTTCTGGTACTAATCCCTGCAAAATTTGCTTCAGCAATCTTCCTCCGCTCATCCGGCCCATATGTCCTGTAAATGCAAGTTTTCGGCAGCTGATCGCCATGGTGATACCAGGTACCACACAAGTCATGCTATACATTGAGGTGGTGACCACTTCGTAAGTCGTGTGTAAGGCATAGTTAATAACCCGTAGCATTCCAGTTCAAAGGTGGAGATCCTCTTAACGTCGTATTTCCTTAGCATCTGCCTCTCATGCGCATATGGCGAGAGGCTGAAGACAAGAGATTGCAGCAATTTCATTTCACACTTCACAGCAATACCTCCAAATGTGGTTGAGCGTTTTGATAAGGCATGAGTTGTAAGTCCAATTCCAGACCTCTAAGGGCTGTTATGGTCAGAATGGGACTGGGGACAAGCTCCCAACTCCTATAAAATGGCCGCCAAAACCAAGCGCCTCTGACAGCCATGCTCCCCTTCACCTGCCTTTATACAGCATGGGTATTTCTACCAAAAGTGGGGGTGTGAAAGGCAAGGGTCTGATAGAGCAATGGTTAGTGGGACTGGGATCCCACGGGTCCTACAAGCCCCGGTGCTTTGTTGCGGGTGGGATTGGGGGGAAAAAAAAAAAAAACGGACTGCAGTAACTGGCGGAAAAACTCTAAATCTCTGGTCAGTTTGTCATAAATCGAATTTCAGCAATGTCAAGCAAGCTTTTCTTTTTTTAATTAGAGTTTTAATACTTAAATTTAAACAAGGGGCAGAAAGAGATCTGATGTCTAATATAATAGGAGTTATTTTTACCTGGTTAAAGCAAGATTGGTTTATTCTTTTAGTGGTTAAAATTATGTCTGAATTCCATTTATATATATAATATATTAGCCGACCTATTTTCTGTTTTTGTTTCAGTAGCATGGGGGAATCTGTCTCTCTTGTGGGATCTAAGACTTTTGTGGATGGGAGCGGGAGAAAAATGCAAGAAACCATGCGGGAGTGAGTGGGTATTGCGGGACAGGACAGGCACAGGATTAAAAAAAAAGTCTCACACAGGGCTCTAGTGTCTGGTGCCTTGAAAAGATACCAGACTTCCCAAGGCAGGTGGGGGCCATCAACCTTGACAGGTAGCCACCCTGGAGACGGGAAAACTCCAAAAGCAAAACAGGGGCTCTACACCCATGGAGGAAGATAATCATTTTTGGTTGACATCAGCAGTGGATGTTGGAGAGGAGATGGATGCTGCCAGCATTTTTGTCCATAATCACTCACCGTGGCACACAATATAGTATTATTTATTAACTCTTATGATTCTTTAACAGTTATATAACAGTTGCAGCTTGACGCCAGCCCAGCTGGAGCCCCATTGTACTGGGTGTTGTGTAAACATATAGAAAATGATAGCCCCTGCCCCGAAGAGCATCTGATCTATAGCAGCAAGAATGGGGGCTGGGAGGGACAGTTAATGTAAGGATAGTTCAGAATCAACTAGCTCTCTTCTTCAATAATAAGTGTATTGACATCACCAAAAATCAGCACACCGTACGGCGGATGAGCTGCCAATTGCAGGATGGAGCTGCTTCCTCGTCACTGCACATGCAGTTTTAAGGCAAATACACACTGAATAGCATCCACGCCTTCATGTTCCCATGGCTGTTGCATAGGACCCAGCATTCCCTTCTTGGCTATGGGCAGTGACCTTCTGAAATCGCTATTGGCACTCTCTGCTTCCTGTGTTATTTTAGCTACACTCACTCTGAGACTTCCTGGGACCAACAGTCTTTTCATTCAGATCGTTTTGCTTTTGAGAAAGGGTGCCCTCGGTGTCCCTCTTCTCCTGGAAAGGGACTGTGACTAATGCTACAGTCCGTGGAAGAATGTTCAGCAATTATAAAGGGAAAACGGTTGGCGTATATGCTGTGTGCTCGGACTAAAGGAGAGTCGGATCCCAGTTTTAATATTTGAAACAGGCTTAGTGTTATCATGTCTTGATGGCCTAGAAAAAAAAAGAATCAATCCTGCAAAATCTTATTGAAAGATGAAACACAAGGTCTTGTCATTACTTAAGCCTTCAAAAGAGTGTTTAAGTAGGAGTAAAATGGTGAGTTCACTCTCTGCACGGGGATCTGTTGTAATCATTTTCAATGTGGTCAGGCTTTCCCTTATATACCATAGCAAAACTCCCAGTTTGGATCAGACAGCAGGGAACTGCTTTCAGCTTTGTCCTTTGGACTAGGAGGCAATATTGAACAGGCTTCAAACAATCTGGATGGTCACAAGAACTCTAAGAATTGACTGAACCGGAGGGTAGAAACGACTTGTTTATCCTACTGTTTAACACCATCTGCTCAAACTACCAACACCAGAGTCAAGAGATCATCAGCCTTGATTTCAGTGACCTTCTTTTAATATTTAATGAGCACTCAGGAGTCAGCATGGGTGGGGAGAAGGCACAGTGGGTAAGGGTCCACACTGTGCAGAAAACACATGACTCACAGTCTCGCGGGAGGGGGCGTCATGGTGGCTTTAAACCACTTTTATGCTCTCCCAACCCTTCAATCCTCTGTATTTAAATTACAGCATTCTCCCCAATCTGTCCTATGGACCGCGGCACGGCCAAGAATCTTTGCAGTCTTATCTCCAGCAGGCCATTCCCATCCTCACCCCACATAGCGGGTCTTTTGAGGAGGAATTCAGAAAGCAGCCTGTGGTTGTCCCCCCCACTTTCTTTTCCCCAGTTGAACCTAGATTCCCTTTACACAGCTCCTGCTCCGTGTAAAGGGCCCAGAGCTGGGGTATGATTCTCACCCAGTATTGTTATTAACCTTACAAGCATTCAGTTCAGACTGGTTCTGCTCGGCCTTCTGGAAACCTTTAGGTCTCACTAAGCAATCACTGAGTCTTACCAGTATAGTTTCTGCTCCAAGGCCATCATATCATCTCATTAACTTATTCACTCCCTTACTAGTAACTAGGACAGTAATCTTCATAAGTGGTTTCTGATTTTGAGTGTTAAAATGTTGACCTTGAGACCTGTCCTCATACCGTGGATATGAGAAAAGGCACAACTGGAGAGTCATCATCTTGAGACTTTTGTGGTTGTTGTGGAAAGGACGTGACATCTGTTCTCTTTATCAAGGGTTGACGTGTTTCCATTGACTAGAAATGACGATAAACACACTTTGCACAAACAACAGCGGAGCATCAAAGAACTCCTGTGACCGTCCACCCTATCTTCCAAAAGAAATGAAGCCAGCAAGTATGTCCATTGCCACCACAGAAACCAGATGGCCAGGTCTGAAACGGCAGGGACTCGGTTATTTTCCAGTGGGCTGCCGTGCGTTGTAATTAAACAACAAAGCTGAGATGACAAAGTCCGTGAACTTTGGAACATTGTATCTGCCACAGCACCCACGGTTACCCAATTTTACTCTGGAGTAAAATTTTCATCTGGAAACTGAATACCCTTTACTGCTACCCTGTGTTCTTTTAAAACAAGCTGCCAGTGGAGGGGAAATTTTCAGGAAGCACTGAAAGAATCTAGGCCACCAATAGACCTTCACAGTCTATCATCCCAGGCTCACCCAAGCTTATGGAGATTTTACAGGGTTAATGCCGAAAGCTAAAAATGTAAGAAGAGAAATGTTAATAAGCATTTACCATTGTCTTGTTGGCCCAGACGGGCTGAGCTGTGCTTCTGCTGCAAGTCCAGCTAAGGGATGGGTCAATACCACCTGGCCCTAGTGCCTAAGCCCATAGCTCACTCTCCTGAGAGGTGGGAGATTCCCGTTCAAATCCTTTCTCCTCCTCTGGCACAGCAGAGAAAAATGAACCTGCATGTCAGCTGAGGGCTCTAACCACTGGGCTAACAGAGATAAGATGGACACCACTGCTGCCTCCGGCTGGATTTTGAAGTGGGACCCACTCCAGCAAGCATGCTCAGAGGCTGCCTGCTGGCTTGGGCCCTGCATGTGAGTTAGGTGGCCAAACGCCTGTCTTCCCCAGCATCAGTCTGGGGCAGAAGAGGGTGATAGGCATCCAAACGCCCAGAGGGAAGCAGCACTGTGCGTGTTCAGAGCCTGACACATAGGCGCCTAGAAAGCTTACACCCTAAAAACTTAGGCATTGGGTGAGTTTAGATGCCTCTTCGGCTTGGCAGCAGTTTTGTGGATCTCAGAGGAGTTTCTACACTGAAAAACCAAACCTGAGGCAGCGAATCTTTTGAGCCCAGGTCAACGGACTTGGGTTCATGGGGGCTCATGCCATGGAGCTAAAAATAGTAGTGTAGACATTCCCACCCAGGCTGGAGCCCAGACTCTGAGACCCACCTCCCTTGCCGTGTGTCAGAGCCCGAGATGGAACCACTACCCTGCTATTTCCATCACCACAGAGCAAGCCCTTGACCGGGGTCACTTGACTGGGGTCCTGCGACTCGCTGCCACAGGGGTTTATTTGCAGCGTAGATGTACCCTCAGAACCTAGTCTGGGGTTTAGGAACCTAAAGTACCTTCGTGGATCTGGATGTCTGGATCAGTTCCCCAGTGGGGAGAAGAGCACTGCCCTAGCTCACAGGAGTGCTGTGAGGTTATGTTACTGGGTGTGATGTGCTCAGCTGCTGTACTAATGGCCTTCGTGAGGGAGGCTGACTGAGTTCTAGGTCAACAGAGAGTGAGGGTGTAACAAAGCGCTGGGAACCAGCTCTCTGGTCACTGCTTAACCAATTAATTCCCCAGGAGGGACGGAGTAAGAAGAAGAGTCCCTAATGACCCAATCAGGTCATGATGGCTTGCTAATGAGCTAATCGGCCCATCCACAAAGGGACGGGATAAAGGAACACAGGAAGGAGGTGCAAAGGGGAGACGCAGAAGGGAGAGAATGGTTAGTTGGGTCTGACTTTCTGGGAAGAGACCTTTTCTTCCCCCACCTTTGGAGTGGGGGCAGTAAAACTGGAGGCCACTGTAAAAGGCGGGACTGCACTATTATAGAGAAGGTGGCAGAGTAAATAAACTGCACCATGGTAGCTGCACAAGAGAAGGTCTCTGCATGGTGTGTGCGAAGCAAAGAGATCAGGAGCCCTGGGATTGGGAGTCAAGAGGCAGACTCTGCCTTAGAAAAATCATTCTGCCTCTCTTCCTCTCTCACCCTTTGTCTGTCTGGTCTAGTGAGACTCCAAATTCTTTGGGACAGGGACAGGGACATACAGCACCTTGCACAATGGGGACCCTCGGCACGGCCATAATACAAGTAACAAAGCCACATGAGTTCCTTTGGTGTAAAACCAACATGAGGTTGGAACCCCGCCCCTGAATGTCTTCCACTGACTGATGGCCAATGTAATGAGTGCATGATCAATGCCCAGATTCCTGGAGACAGCTGTCCTGTGTCCATATCACAAAGCCACCATCACATTGGGCCCTAATCAGCCTCTTTATTGGCAGTCTCAGTAAGCAGGCCAAAGGTGGATGGGCCAGAAAGGATAAGTTAGTTTCCCACACCTAGAGGCAGTCCCTTCAGGAGGAGCCTCTCAACTCTTCTTTAGCACATGAGACATCATTTGTTTGAGACAGAAATTTGCCTTCTCCCTGGTGTTATCTTACTGCTTTTTCCTGTCAGTTGTTTTACATCAGAAATATTAAATCTTATATACGAGGCTATAGGAAGTGCAAATATAACGCAACACCCCTGGAGAGGGTGCTGGGAGCAGGGGTTGAACCCAGAAGGAATCTGAGATCTCTGGAGCAAAAGCCATGAGTTTCTTCTTCTGCCTGAACTAAAAGACCCATGTGAACCAGCAACAAGAGGGGGACAGAGAGCTACATTGTTTACGGCTGAGTTACGCCCTCCGCCTGTGCAGGAAGGTCATTCCAAGCTTCAGAGTTTCCCTGCAGCTCAAATCCTGGTACAGGCCACCACTTGTAACCTGCACCGGCCACTTGTAGATGGGTTGTCAACAGTGGAGCTCAAACCCAGACCTTCTGAATCTACAGTCTATGAACCTTTACCCACTCAGCTAAGAAGCTAGTGCTGTTAGCTCAACTGAAGTAGCCAACTTAAAAACCTCTTTGTGGGTCCAGCCACTAGGAGGGGACAGAGAGCCATGTTAAACAAGCAACAAATATTATAATATTATAATACAATAAATAATATTATATTACATTATTTACAAAAAAGAAACCTCGTCAACATTAAAAATCCTACTACGTTCTTGGCCTTAATGATTTTGAGTGGCAATGAGTTCCACAGACTCACTGAGTGGTCCATAAGAAACTTAGACTAAATCTCATTGAATTGGATAGTTGTAAGATATGGATATAACACATGTTAAACAAAAGACCGCAACATTATTTCAAAAGTCACCTTCCATTGTTTTTTGTTGCATACTTCCCTTGGGGTATACATCACATACAGTATTTAAAAGGGGCTAAGGCACATTACCAGATTAGCATAAGTACACTGCTTTATGTATCAACAGTAGATCTTACTCTCCAGGATCTTCCACCAGCACCACATTCATCTTCAAGGGTTTTAAGCACAATTGGCCGGTGGAACTCATTGCCGCAATGCACCACTTAGGCCAAGAGTTTAGCAGGATTTAGAAATGGTCTTGGACACTTACAATGAAAATGATTTGTGCTCTCTGGGGGCAGGGACCATTGTTTTTTGTTTTGTGTTGGTACAGCCCCTCGCACAATGGGATACTGGTCCGAGACTGGGGCTCTGAGCTCCTAGTGTAATTAATAACAATAATAGCCACAGCTAGACTGATAGAATTTCTTTTTAAAGTTTGGAAGGGCTATAAATTCACATGCTTCAGGGTATAATCCAACCTGGAACTCATGGAGGCTAGAAAGGAACTTTCCCTGTGGGTTGGTTATCCCATAATTGGCCACCATGGGGCTTTTCCCAATTTACTTGCATCTCCTGTGTTCATTTTATAAGAAAAACATTAACACTGAAAAGTACCCCCAGTACTTCGTATTCCCTTTTTATGGTGAGTGCGCTGGCTAATTACTGCTTAAATCCAGCTGACTTAAAGCAGAAAGGGAGAGCATTTTTTTAACCTTCTTCCATGGCATATACTGGATTTGGGTCTGCTAGCCTGATATCCCCTTAAGGCTAATAAATAGCTGTAAATAACCGGTCTTTAAAAGAAAAAAATAACACTGACAAATATTTTGAGGTGAAATATTCCAAAGAGGCCCTTTGCCTGGGTAAAAATGCTTGATCAGTTGCATTTTTTACTAAAAAATGTGGGTGGTTTTCAAATACAGGAAAGAAAACACAACGGCTTGTGGTGATATTTTCCACCAGAAAGATGCAGCTTTAAGGGCTTTTGGTTTCCAAATGCCTACACCCTCTTCAAAGGGGCCGCGTGCTGTAAAAGGTAATGCCCGATTAGTTCTGCGCCTAGAACGCAGTGACAGTAATAAGACACACTGGTTACATGTGTTGCAATGGAAGCTCTGCGTCAGCCTGGTGAGTAGAATGGCAGCTGCCAAGAAACCTTCAACATCAGGCAGCCAAACGTGATCGGGGCCTTGCGGGAAACAGCGAAAGCTGCATTTCTCCTCTGCCTCCAATTCACAGACAGAGAACCCAGGGGTCATCTCCTATTGTGACACCCACCCGCTTGATCATGACCAGGGATCTCTAGAGCTAAAGACAGGCGCTCCGACAGATTGAGCTGGTGAAGTACGTACGTCCTGAGGCTGGCTGTACTTATAGATTCACAGCCTCAGTGGGTCGGGCACAGAGCGGGACCCACAACACACACTGCCGAGTGAATTAGTTTTGCACGTTAAAATCTCCCATTGAGTTTTGCCCTAATATAAAATGTAGCTTTGGGCCTCAACAACCCTGCTGCCGTCCCTCATCTCTACCACAGCACTTGCTGGCTTAAGGTCAATTTAGGGTCTTTCCTTTCGGCTAAATAGAAGACTCCATAATCCCTTTCATTTCCAGAGCAGGGACAATCGGCAGATTTAGAAGGTTAACCCCTCTGGCTTGGTCTACGCTGGGCACCAGGACAGATCAATGACAGTGTGGGTGCTACTGAAAAAAATAAGAAAATGCTGATAACAATAACAACAGCTCATTAGGCTTCAAACTCGTCAGGGCAGGGACTGTGTTGTATAGAGAACCAGGCACTTGTCCAGTGCTAAATAAAACTCACAATTTATTTTTCTGGCGCTCTCCTTTGATTTTGGATGTCAAGGAAACCTTTATGTCCTAACTCCTTATGATACCAAAAGCAAATATAATACACCCTGACGATGGCTCGAAGGGTGGATATGTAACTTAGTGGATGGAGCGCGGCTAAAATGTAAGATTGTCTGTCTTGTGAAATGCCTTTTGCTTTCCCTGGATTGATCTTTGTTCCAATAACAAGCAAATGGATTGTACTGGGTTGAAATGGGTCTAGTGTATGTCAGTGGAGGAGTGCAGTTTGAAGGCTGCACATTTACTCTCCTGACTTCCAAAAGCCACTCTTTTCTTTTCCTTGAGATCCCTCTTGTGTTTCAAGGGATGATATTTTAGGAAACTTCAGTGAGGGCAGTACAATAACGACTCGCTTTTCTCCATCAGCGTTCAAACCACCACCTGAGAGTGCTTTAAAATTAACACTAAAGCTGCTAACAGATTCGCTTTGAAAATGCGGACAAGCACATTGCCCCTCCTGAGGCCTGCTTTGGGAGATCGAACAGACGGTGATCCTGACTTCAAATGGCAATGATTCTCCCCAGCAAACATGCAAAATCCACAAAAGGATTTAGGTTTTGCAACACCTCACCCTTAGACCCTGGTGCTAGTGCAGTCTTCAGACCCAAGCTAGGTGCCCAGGCTCCTTGTGCATCAGGAGAGAAAGATCCCTATGGAAGCATAGGCGGCGAGTTATATGGCCCATGGTGCCCGTGCTCCACCAAGATTGAGGATGGTGGGCCCAGCTCCACCAATATTTCTGTGGCACTGGGGGGCCGGCCGTGGAGGTGCAGAGCGCAGGCCCCCAGCACCCCAGGTGGCCCGGCCGTTCTGCCTCCCTCCCCCCTGACACACATAGCGACTGGCCAGGAGCCACTCCAGCGCCGGCCCAAGCCCCAAGCACCACCAAAAATTATACGACCCTGGAGCCTGTGTGAGGAAGGTGTTCTCAGAAGCCAGTAAACTGAGTGAAGAATTGCCTAAGCTACCCGGGAGTGAAGTTCAGAGAAAAGGGGCAGGGGCTTATCCCCACCCCTCAAAGATATTTAGGCACCCAACTCCTATTAATCTGGGGCTCAAAGCGTCTGATGGATGGGCCACAGGGATGCACATCCCTCTGTTTGGGATTATCAGCTGTGAACCCTCTTGGGTAGTTAGGCACCTAAACCAGGTCAACCACCCAGGCAGCCTGTGCCCTAGCAGCTGAAACCCAAACCTTTCTCACAAATAAACAAACAAAAAATCCCCAGAAAGCCAAAGAGAAACCTTACAAATCAGTCAAAAAGGTTCTCTTTCACTGACAGTATCCTTCCCCCCTCCACTTAGCAGCTCCAGGTGATCCAGTCACTGAATCCTGCTCTCTGCTACCAAATTCTGATTTACAGCTTGGACAGAAGGCTCGTTAGTTTCACACTTGTCCCTTGAGGCAGATATTTCTCCAAATTACTCTCTGAGTTGGTGGAGTAGGTAAATGGGGGTAGTGTTCTTAGCATCCTGTGCAGCTTCCTTAAAGCTCTCCAGGGTCCTGTGGAGTCTCTTCCATAACTGTTGTGCTTGAATTACCAGCTGATCCTTCGCGTTGGCTCCTAAATCTATTAGCTCCCTACAACATGCCTGTTTTTTTTTTAATTTTTGTTAATGGCCAAAAAGCAATTTAGGCATCAAGAAAAGTCTCCCAGTCTGGATCCCACCTTCAGAGCCCATCACTCAGTGCTTCTTGTGCAAACTGGGCACAATGTGATGACACATCTATCCTGCATTCTTTGTTCTCTTGAGCTCCCCTGAAAGGGAGGACCACATGCAGTGGAGTGTCTTGTTTTGGTAGGGTGTTGTTTTTGATTTGTTTATGTTTTACCTAATATATCTGTGGCTCTGTCTTCATATTGGAGAAGACAAGGTCAAAGAAAAGTGTCTGGGGCTTGGAATGGAAAGCAGCGAGATTTGTGATAGTCCTGGGGGGGGTTCCTTACATAGTCTCAGACCAGCCCCAGAGAAGGTTCTCTCTCCCACACACATGCTTGACTCATATTGTCGAGAGTTCCACGGTGCCAGAGGAGCAGAGGAGCTGTTGGCCATGGTCTTCATCCCAGAGCTTTAGATGGGCTTTTAGATATCCTGAGCACAGATCATGGAGCGCCTTGAAGAAAAGGACTGAGAGACCTTGAACCTGATTTGAAATTCTATGGGAAGGCAGCGTAGGGGACGGAGAACAGGTTGGATTCATTCACAGTAGCCTGTGTTGCTGAGATGTGCTGCCATGTTGTGTACTAGCTGGAGTTTCCTAAGCACTGAAAGCCCTTATGTTCAGGCATATCGTGGTGTTGTAGTCAGCCAAGAGGTGAGGAAGGCATGAATAATTGAGGCCAGGTCTTCGTTCACCAGGAGAGGACAGAATCTCCTAGCCTGCCAGAGATGATAGAAAGCATCACTCATGACCATTGCAATGTGAAGGTTCAGCATCAGAAAAGGATCCAAGAGTCCTGCTAGGCTACAGACTGAATTGACCAATTGTGGATGTGACCCTTCCACCAAGGGAGACTGTACCATGGCTGCCAAATCCTCAAAACACTTCCCTCTGCCCACCAGCATCACCTCGGCTTTGCTCAGGCTTAGCTTCAACCCTCTGTTCTTCATCCAAGCACTGGTGGAAGTGATGATGGTCACAGATGGTGAAGTATAGGAAGAGCGGTGTGTCAGCTGTACATTGCTGGTGCCAGAGTCTATGTCATCTGACCAGTTCACCACATGGTCGCGTAAAGACATTAAAAAGTGTTGGAGAGGGAATAGATCTTTGTGGAATTCTGCAGTGAAGAGTCTAGTGGTGGGGGGTACAGTTTCCTATCACTGCTCATGCAATGCATCCCTCCAAGAAGGACTCAAACCATTTTAGTGATTTTCCCTGGACCCCAACATTTCTCTCATGCAAGATCACAGAATCTCATGGTCAACCATGTTGAATGCTGCAAAGGTCCAGGAGGATGAGGATGTATGTCTGTCCTCTATTCAGTGACAGAAGGAAACCATCCATCAGTGCTATTAAAGGGTTTCAGTTCCATGTCTTGGACTGAATCCAGTTTGTACCAGGTCTAGCACATTAGCTTCATTTGGCCTTTTGCCAGCTTCTCTGTGAGCTTGCTCAGGAATGGAGGTTTAACACTAGGCGGTATTTGGCCAGGACTGAAATATCCAAGGTAGGTTTCTTCAGAGTTGCTCAGACTATTGCATGTTTGAAGGAGGAAGGGAAAAATCCTTCCCTGAAAGAGGAATTGGCTATTTCAGCTCAGGAGTGGCACCAGTTGTTCATGACTCACAACTCAGGAAGGGTGAGGGGCAGAGTCACAAGTGTTGGGTCAGGACTCCTTTAGGGTGTCCAGAACTTCTTGAGGAGTGAATGTCCTGAGAATGCAGGTAGGCTGTTGGTTTGTGGGTGAAGGCAGAGCAGATCCGTGCTGTTCGATAGGCTTTCCAACTGTGTGCGATCTTTTCAGCGAAGTAGGATGCTAGCTCTTCAAAGAGCTTGGGGCTCGGCTCTGAATCAGATCATAGGCATTCTGCATTTATGAAGCGGTTTATCACCCTGGAGAACTCCTATATGCATAATTTTTTATTTAAGTTATTAGGGTTCTTATGGTGACTGGAAGGATTTCACAATTCTTCATCAGAACTTTTTTTAATACACTGTAAAACCTCTGTCTCTAACAGTGTCTGCTGGGTTAGGGACAGATTCTGCTCCCCTTGTGTTGAATGGTACTCTATTCCACAAGCTGACCCGCTGAAATCAATAGGGCCATTTTCAAAGGAAGGTGCTATTCACTGGGAGTAAGAGTGGCAAAACCTGCCTCTTAAAGACCTAATCTACACTTAAAAACTAGATTGGCCTAGTTCTAGGCCAGGGCTCTGAAACATTTCGTGTCCTGAGCGTCGTAGTTAAGCTGACCTAACCGCAGATGCAGCCAGAAGAATTCTGCTGTCAACCTAGCTAACTCCTCTTAGAGAGGTGGATTAACTACGTTGATGGAAAAACCCCTTCCGTCGATGCAGGAAGCATCCACATTACAGTACTGCAGCTGTGCCTCTGTAGCGGCTGTGGTGTAGATATGGCCTGAGTGCCGATTTCAGACCAGATCCTCAGCCAATGTAAATGGATGCAGCTCCATTGACTTCATATGTAAGACAGCATGGGACAGTGGTGAGGGCACTAGCATGTGACTCGGGAGAGATTAGAGATCTGTTCTTGGCTGGGCCAGGGACGTTGGTTAGTCATTTCCCTTCCGCCTCTGCCGGTCTCATCTATTCAGATTGTAAATACTGCAAGGCAAGGATTGTCTCTCTCAATGGGCATCTCTGATTTGAACTAGAAGGGTAATTTCCATCTTGGGCAGAGCTAGCTCTGATTAAACTAGCGCCCTAAAAGCAGAAGTGTAGCCGAGGTATCATGAGTAACGGAAGGGTGTTAGCACTTGAGTATGTGCCTAGGGTGTTTCAGAGGGGATTGTACTGGGGCAAGTAGCCCTTCCCACTGCTCCCATTACCATGGCTACGCTTCTATTTTTTTAGCATCCTAACTCAATCACCAGCACAGGAATGTCACTTCGAGCTGGAAATTATACCTTCTGCTCAGTGTAGACCTACTCTGTGGGTATGTCCAGTGTCTGGCACAATGGGGCCCTGACGTGCAGTGGGGCTTCTAAAAAGAACCATTATACAAACAATAACAATAAATTAATCTGACCCATTGTATAGTGACGTATTCACCAGGAGAGATTACGGTGATTTGATGGCTGAGGGCAACGGCTTCAGTGCATTGCACATTTCATTCAGTGAATGCACATTTCAAATGGCCAGCTATGGCACTTGTGGGCTGGATCTGACATCAACAGGGCTCCATCTGAAAATGACAGACAGCGTCCTTCTGAGCACCATGTAGTTTGAAAGTGTAAATACGGTGCTTGCCATGAGGACAAAATCTACACCCAAAGAGCACACTCAGGGCTTCTCAATTATCATTTCTTTGCCAACATTTTCTTTTTTCGGCCAGCGTTTAAAAAATATTAATGGTCACAAAATGTTTGTGCATATGTCGATCGATAGCTATATATACAATGTCCAGTGTGGGAGGCAATGTGTTCTAGTGGATTATGTATTGGGCTGAGGAAGTCTATGGTTCTGATCTTTGCTGTGTACTGACTCACATAGCCTCTCTCCAAGCCTTCTTTTCCCCAACTGTGACATGGGGCTAACTGCACCACTCCGCAGGGGAGATGTGTTTATTGACTAACGTTTGTGCAATTTTGAAATGTAAAGTGCTAGATAAGAGCTAAGTGTTATTGTACAAGAGAAGACAAAGTCCCAGTGTCTGGGCAATGGCGGGGGATGCTGCTTCCCCCAAACCCTCTGCAAATACCTCCGGGACATCATCTACACTTTGGGAAGGGCATCTGGGATCAGGAAGGATTTTCACTCCCTGCAGGGATTTTCTGAGAGTTCACTTGGAGTCCCTCCTGTACAATTTGAAACACCTCTGAAGAGGATGGGGAGGTGTCCCAGGGGTAGCACCTCTGGGTAAACACTATGCAGGACCTGTACTGCCAGGAGATTGAAGCCCCAGGTACATGCAGAGAACTGGGCTCTAGATCCTCTGAGGTCGACAGGTTATGGGGCCAATGCCCCTTTGTGGTTTGGAGGTGGGCCCCCCTCCCTATCCCCTGAAGGGATACTGTGGTATGTTGCAGCCCCATATGCAAGGCCCTAAATTTGGGGGCTTCAGGGAGAGAGGGAGGAATCTAGAGGCCAGGTCTGGAGGGTGGCAATGAGGTTAAATGTCATTACAGAGGATGCTGTCATATCTTACGATAACAATCTTTCCATTCCACGAATATCTCAGGAGGATGTTAAACAGAAGGTAATAAAGTTAGACATTTTTTAAAGCAGCAAGTCTAGCTAATTTAAGAGCATAACATAAGGATAGTCATACCGGGTCAGACTAATAGTCCATCTGCCCCAATATGCTGTTTTACAAGAGTGGATGGTGCCAGACGCTTCAGAAGGAATGGAAAGAACAGGGCAATTATCAAGTGATCCATTCCTTGTTGTCCAGCCCCAGCTTATGGCAGCCAGAGGTTTAAGGACACACAGAGACTGGGTTGCCTCCCTGACTATCTTGGAAAATAGCCATTGATCCTTTTTTTAACCCAGTCATAGTTTTGGTCTTCTTAACATCCCCTGGCAATGAGTTCCACAGATTGTATGAAGAAGTACTTCCTTGTGTTTATTTGAAACCTACTGCCTATTAATTTCATTGGCTGACCCCTGGTTCCTGTGTTATGTGTAGTAGTAAATAACACTTCCCTATTCACTTTCCCTACACCGCTCATGGTTTTATAAACCCCTATCATTGTACCCCCTTAGTCATCTCTTTCCCAAGCTGAACAGTCCTCATCTGTTTAAACTGTTTTCAAATGGAAGCAGTTCCATAAACCTAATTATTTTTGTTGCCCTTCTCTATGCCTTTTCCAGTTCTAATATATCTTTTTTGAGATGGAAGAACTGCATGCAGTATTCAAGTTGTCAGCATGCCATGGATTTATATAGCGGCATTATGATATTTACTGTCTTATCATCTACTCCTAATGGTTCCTCCCATGGCTGTTAGCTTTTTTGACTGCCACTGCACACTGAATGGATGATTTCAGAAAACTATCCTCAGTGACTCCAAAATCTCTTTCTTGAGTGGTAACAGCTAATTGAGACCCTATCATTTTATACATATTGCTGGGATTATGTTTTCCAATATGCATTATTTTGCATTCATCTAGATTGAATTTCATCTACCATTTTGTTGCCCAGTCACTCACTTTTGTGAGGTCTCTTTGTAACTCTTTGAGGTCAGCTTTGGACTTAACTATCTTGAGTAATTTTGTATCATCTGCAATTTTTTACCACCTCACCGTTTGCCCCCTTAACCTGATAATTTATAAGTACATTGAATAGCACTGGTCCCAGTTCAGAATTTAGGGAGACCCTGCTATTTACCTCTCTCCATTGTGAAAAATGATAATTTTATTCCTACCCTTTCTTTCCTCTCTTTTAACCAGTTTCTGATCCATAAGAGGCCATTCCCTCTTATCTCACAGCTGCTTGCTTTGCTTAAGAGCCTTTGGTGAGGGACCTTGTCAAAGGTTTTCTGAAAGTCCAAGTACACTATATCGACTGGATTACCCTTGTCCACATGGTTGGTGACATCCTCAAAAAATTCCAATAGATTGGTGAGGCATGATTTCCCTTTACAAAAACCTTGACTCTTCCCCAACGTATTGTGTTCACCTGTGTGTTTGATAACTCTATTCCTCATTATATTTTCAACCAATTTGCCTGGTACTGAAGTTAGGCTTACTGGCCTGCAATTGCCAGGATTGCCTCTGGAGCCTTTTTAAAAATCGTCACTACATTAGCTGCCCTCCCATCATCTGGTACGGAAGCTGATTTAACTGTTACACACCGCATAATACTGCAATTTCATATCTGAGTTTCTACAGAACTCATGGGAGAATACCATCTTGTCCCAGTGACCTATAACTGTTTAATTTGTCAGTTTGTTAAAAACTTCCTTTATTGACACTTCAATCTGGGACAGTTCCTCAGATCTGTCACCTAAAAAGAATGGCTCAGATGTGGGAATCTCCCTTCCATCTTCTGCAATGAAGACAGCTGCAAAGAATTCAATTACCTTCTCCACAAAGACCTTGCCTTCTTTAAATGTTTCTTTAGCATCTCAATCCTCCAGTGGCCACACTGATTGTTTGGGAAACATTTTCCTGCTTCTGATGTATTTAAAAATAATCTGCCATGAGTTTTTGTGTCGTTTGATAGTTGTTCTTCAAATTCTCTTTTGGCCTGCCTAATTACACTTCATCACTTGACTTGCTAGAGTTTATGCTCCCTTTTATTTTCCTAAATAGGATTTGACTTCCAATTTTTAAGGGATGCCTTTTTCATTTTTTACTCTGTTGTTTAGCCACAGTGGCATTTTTTGTGTCCTCTTCCTATTTTGGAGACTGCTACCAGGAAGCTCCTGGACTGTAATTTCTTACCTAACAACATAAATTTGGCCTCCAGGACCTCTTTCCTATCTTTCCCTGTGTCATTGGTACCAACACATACCATGACCACCGGCTCCTCACCAGGACTGCACATAGGTCTATATATAGGCTTCAAGATATTGCCCATCAGGTAATTCACCATGCAGTTCTCCCGGTCATCACAAACCCAACTGTGTATATTTCTAATAATCAAATCCCCCATTATTATTATCTGTCTCTTCTTAACAACAGTGGTCCCCTCCCCCAGAGAAATATCCTCAGTGTGAGAGGATACCATGGTATTTCTGGAAGGAAGGTCCCAATCATGGAATCGTTTCCCTCCACTGCAGCCTGATATTCTCCTTCCCAGAGACATTCACCCTCCCAACAGCAGAGAGGCTGTCAGACAAGGGGTGGGACCAGTCTCAGGCCCGGTCTACACTTACCTTTGTGATTCGGCGGCAGTCGATGGGAGATACCCAAGTGACGTAAATCACTTGCACATCGACTTGCAGCGTCTCCTCCGCGCGCCGTCCACACTGTGCTGCATCAAAGGGAACAGCGTTCCCTTCGACACAGCGCTACGCCACTTACCGGAGTGGTTTTCCTGCGTCACTTGCTGGATCAACTGAGCGCGTCTACACAGACTGCTCAGTCGATCCAGAGCAATCAATCTGATGGCTGCGAATTTGCTGCCGTCAGTGTAGACCCAGCCTCATTTGTGTGCCTCTCTGTTTCCCTTAGCTCATCCAGTTCAGCCACTCTGGTCTCAAGAGCCTGTATTTGGTCTCTGAGGGCCATGAATTGCTTGCACCAAATGCACACATATGTCACCTGCCCACAAGGTAGATAATCATACATGCTGCATTCAATGCAATAAACTGGGTAGACCCCACTCTAATGCTGGACTTCTGCCTGCATTATTTTCATTCTTCCAAGGGAGGGGGTGTGTGTTTGTTCTTTGCTTTTTTCTAGTTGTTTGGGGTTGGTTTTTGTTTTGTTTTGTTTTTTTGGGGGGGGGGGCAGAGGGAGTTGTTACTGGCCTACATTTAGAGAATGTTAGGTAAATCTGGTCTCACACTCCATCTCTCAACTCTCTCAGAAAACTCAGAAAACTCCTCTGTTTGCTGTTCCTATTCACTAGCTCCTCCTATCCTGCATCCAAGAGTTTTAAAAGAGTTGGCTGAGAAGCTTGCTGGACCATTAATGCATGTTTTCAATAAGTCTTGGAACAACAGGGAAATTTTCAGAAGATGGGAAGAAAGCTAATATTGTGCCAATATATTTAAAAGGGTTAACAGGATGATCTGGGTAATTATAGGCCCGTGAGTCTGACATCGATGATAGGCAAAACAATGGAGTTTGATGATAAGAGACTTGATGAATAAAGAATTATGAGAAGGTAATATAATTAGTGCCAGTCAACATGGATTTATGAAAAATAGATCTTGTCAAACTAATATGAGATTTTGATGAGTTTATAAATATGGTTGATAAAGAAACAGTGTTGATTAATAGACTTAGACTTTTGTAAGGCATTTGACTTGGTATTGCACGACATTTTGATGAAAAAACCAGAAAGATATAAAATTAACATGGCACACATTAAATGGATTAACAGTGGACTAACTGATTGGCCTCAAACTGTAATTGTAAACACAGAATCAACCTCAAATGGCCGTGCTTCTAGTGGGGCCCTTCATGGATTGATTCTTGGCCCTGTGTTGTTTAATATTTTTATTAATGACCTGGAAGGAAACATAAAATCATCACTGATAAAGTCTGCAGATCACACAAAAATTGGGGCGTGATAATTAATGAGGAGGACTGCTCCCTGATATAGAGTGATCTGGATCGCTTGGCAAACTGAGTGCAAGCAAACAACATACATTTTCATGCAGCTAACTGTAAATGTATGCATCTAGGCACAGAGAATACAGGTCATACTTCCAAGAAGGGGATCTTTATCCTGGGAAGCAGTGACTCTGAAAAAGATTTAGGTGTCATGGTGGATAATCAGCTGAACGTGAGCTTCCAGTACAGTGCTGTGGCCAAAAGGGCTAATGCAATTGGAAGCATAAATGGGAATCTCAAATTGGAGTAGAGAGGTTATTTTACAAGTGTATTTGGCACTGGTGCGACTGCTTCTGGAATATTGTATGCAGTGCTGGCGTCCACAATTCAAGGATGAGGTTGATAAATTGGAGAGGGTTCATAGAATGATTATAGGATTCAAAAACGTACCTTATAGCGATAGGCACAAGAAACTGGATCTATTTATCTTAACAAAGAGATGGTTAAGGGGTGACTTGATCACAGTCTATAACTACATGCATGTGGGACAAATATTTAATAATCGGTTCTTCATTCTAGCAGAGAAAGGTAGAACAGGCTCCAATGGCTGGAAGTTGAAGCTAGACAAATTCAGACTGGAATGAAAGCCTACATTTTTAACAGCGAAGGGAATTAATCGCTGAACAATTCACCAAGGGCCCCGATGGAGTCTCTCCCTCACTGATCATTTTTAAATCAAGAGGGGCTGTTTTTTTCCCCCCTAAAAGATCTGCTGTAGGAATTCCTCTGGGGAAGCTGTCTGGCGGGTGCCCTAGGGGAGATCAGACCAGAGGGCCCCTCTTTCTAGCCTTGGGCTCTGTGGCTCTGCACTCCCACACTTACAGCTGGATGCTGCCAAACGCCGGAGACCTACAGGGGGAGGAGTGGGGACTCTGTGCCCGGGCGGGGAGGTTACTTGAGCCTCCGGAGGGGGTCGGGGATTTCTTGCCAAGGGGGAGGAGCAGGGGTCTGGGTGGGAGAGAGGCGGGGAGAGGTGAGGGGAACCCCAGAGTGGAAGCCAGGCGCCCGGCTGCGCTCCCCAGTCACTTCCCCTCTGCAAGCGGAGGCGGTGGGTGGATGCGCAGCCGCTCGGGGCTGGGGCGCGGAGCGCAGCGGGGACCGGGCAGCTCCTGGGATCGGCCGAGAGAGCAGGTAGGGCGGGCGGCGCGGGGCGGCGCGGGGGAAGTGTAAGGGAATTGTGCAAGTGTGCAAGTGTGCGTGGCTGTGCAAGTGTGCGTGAGTGTGCAAGTGTGCGTGGCTGTGCAAGTGTGCAAGTGTGCGTGAGTGTGCAAGTGTGCGTGAGTGTGAGTCACGCACGGGAGCTGGGTGATTGCGAGAGAGACACACGGGCGTGTAACTGGGAGTTACACCCGGGAGTGTGTGTAATTGTGAGGAGGTCACCTGGGGGGGTGTGGGAGAGGTACACACAGGGGTGTGTAATTGTGAGTGACAAACGTGTGTGTAATCGTGAGGAGGTACACCTAGGGGGGTGTGGGAGAGGTACACACAGGGGTGTGTGTAATTGTGAGTGACAAGCGTGTGTAATTGTGAGGAGGTACACCTAGGGG